>JAMAFX010000075.1:0-106465 GCA_023625875.1 Trichocomaceae sp. PYS4502
CCGGTATCCCTCTTGCGATCACTTTGGCTTTCGGAAAGCCCCTAGGCATCTCTCTATACGGTAGTAATCGAAAGAATCTCGCGTTGCCTCAGCCGATCTTTCAATAGACTGCTCCACCGAGGTGGAGAGGTTTAATATGGTGTCTACAAAATAGATCCATATCGAATGAAATGAAGGGTAAAATGACAGTGGTGACCGGTCACATGACTTTTTCCGAATATGTACGGACCCGCTTCGTTACTCGTTAGGGTTGTAGTTATTCCCAGTGCACAACGCTGGTCACTTCTTCCAAAGAGGATTAATAATGTAATAAAGCTTCTATCGCCACTTAGAAACCAATGAACATAAGCTATGACTATTTAGCTCACATCCAACAATATTTATTCTCGGTGGAAGTGGCCAGGAAGTGACCAGGTGGTCGGCTAAATTTGTCCTCGGGCAAAATGGGAAAGCTTTATGATTGGAAATCCACACTCATCGGTCAATTTTGGCAGCTACATCGTAGGCACTATGTGAAGGATTGGTGTATATAAAGTCTCCTAGGCATCCTGATGATCTGGGCTGGAAAGAAGCCCAAACAGTCTATCAATCGAACAGACATTTTCAAAAGCTCATTTTGTTGAAACCCTAAAAGACTTTGTTTTACCTCAGAAAGGAAACCTTGAAAACATGGACAAGACAATTGCTCTCATCAGCGGTGCTAACCAAGGCATTGGTCTAGCAACAGCTGAACGTCTAGCCCGCGAGCACAATTTCCACGTTATCATGGGCTCTCGCAACGCCGACAATGGCACAAAAGCAGCGGAACAACTGAAATCTGAGGGCCTGTCAGTTGAAAGCGTGCAACTAGACCTATCCTCTGACGAATCTATTGCCTCTGTAGCTGAGTACATAACCCAGAAGTACGGAAGGCTCGACGTACTCATCAACAACGCCGGAATTCTTATCGATGGGCCCATGAGCACCAAGATCTCCCCCAACATCAGCACTCGCCAGCTCTTCGATCTCACCCTGTCCACCAATGTCACTGGATCGGCTTGTTTAACGGAGGCCATGGTTCCGCTGTTACGCAAATCTAAACAGCGTCCTTGCGTCGTCTTCGTCTCGTCGCGTATGGGCTCGTTGGCGGAGAGCCTCAATCCCAATACCTTTTTTTATGAGCAGGACTACAAAGCGTATGATGCGAGCAAGGCAGCGGTCAATATTCTCACTGCTAATTATGCGCGCATACTGGGCAAGGATATGAGGGCTCGTGTTAATTCTGTCTGTCCTGGTCTTATCAAAACGAATCTCACCGGGTATATGGAGGCTGCAGGGACACCGAATGAGGGTGCCCAGCGCATTATAGAGATGGCTACTTTGGCTGATGATGATGAGACAACGGCAACATTCTCGGATCGGTGGGGAAAGATTGATTGGTAGCTTTTCTATTTGACTCTGTTTCCTTCCTTTGTTATGTTATATTAAATGAATGTAGATTGTAGTTACCTAGGTAGGGAAGAGGGAAATGTCAATCTCAGCTCATGTACACAGCAACATTCAAAAGAACGCCCAGATTATCAATGCCTGCATTCCATGCTTCCAATTCCTTTGCTTTAACGAGTCTTTCTGTAGGTGGGCATCTATGAGCGTCGACTAAATCACCGAACACCCGAAGGGATGTAGCAGTCTGAGACTTTCTAGCCTTGGCATGTTCTCTTCTCCAGTCTTCTTCATTCTGTGCCTCCCACTCAGTCTTGGTGCAAGGCAATGGAATCTCTCGAGTGACCACGGCGACTCTACAGGGAGTGTCGGTGTGGATGTGATATACCAGACTCAACGAGAACCAAATCCATGCTATTCTGTTGTTTATTCAGCGTTTAGTCTAAGTATCAGGCACGAATGGGTGACATACCGTGTTATTGATTCGTCAAATATCCATTCTCTCCATTTTCGGTGAGGGTAAGTAGTCGTTGTAACATGGCTTTCTCCGAGTTGTTCCAAAGCATAAGTGCAGAGAATCTTTTTATTATGTCAGTTTCTTTTTTTAAATGCGAGTAAATGCAAGGACAAGGACGAACCTCATGAGCTCTTATTAGTGCAAGGTCCTGTTCAGCTTTGAATGGCACTGCGTCTACTGCACGCATAATCAAGTACATCAAAGATGCTTGCAGTGCACTAAACAGTTCATATATGTTCATTGAATGACGCTGTTGCCATACATTCTTTTATTAACAACTGTGTCTCAGACAATATAGAAAGAATCGGAAGTAAAGGGAAGGGGAAATAATGATCACCTTGTCCACTATATCCCGAACCTCCGCCATTATGGTCGCCCAGACAAAGGGCCGTGTATCATTAGTGCGAGCAACAAATAACTGTGCGATACCCATGCAATTGGTTAATACTCGAGGGAGTGTATCCCGCTGGTCGTACACATAGCAGCAGGGATGCACAAAGGGAGGGAAAGTTTCACGCCGAGTCATCATGAGCGGGTATGCACGGATCATGTCAATGAGCATGACGGTGAATATTTGCTGCGCGGAAGTCACGGTTTCGTTTCGACTGAAATGAGCAACCGTGGTCAACGCTGGTGACATCGGTGGCTGTATTGGGAGTACAAAGTTACTGGCTTTTCCTGCGTTGAAGTCGGTAAAGAAATTAATATTATTGTTGAGTTGCAACGATGATACAGAATGATTCATTTCTTTTGGCGATAGAATAATTGCAGTTGATTTTGCGGATTCCGGGGTTGGCAACGTGGTAACAAAATCGCCCTCGCCAATATGCGTATATGCTAGTTGATTGAAGTCGAGTGAGTCATAAAGCACAGCGTTTTCCAGACCATCCATCGAAGATGGCAGTAGTAAGTCATCTGTACTGTTGCTCTCTAAATCACTGACTGCTGCAGAATCATGACCCAGGTTCATCGCATCTTCTAGTTGCCTTCTCCCGTACACGCAGGCAACTCCTTTGCGCGTGCATTGGTGGCAAGGGAGTCGGAAGTTGCATTTAATCTTGGCTAGATTACAAGCCTTGCAAGATCGAGGCCGCGTGCGAGCTCGACCCTGGGACTTGCGACAGTAATCTTGATGTCGACGATGTTGCCGCTCTACAGTCAAGTCAGATACGGTACCGGAACGGGCCTCGGTAGACTATCTAGGAGTCGGCTCACCTTGAGTGAATAGCTTGCTGCATAGCGAGCATACATACACTGGAATATTATGATTCAAGTCCATTCTGTGTGCAATGGTATCACACCTTGCATGTTGAAGTTCGTTGGTTGTCAGTTCTGGATTAGTTCCAACCTTCTTCAACAGTTCAACGGCTTACAAAGCTTTCTTTCGCCACCGGCCAAATTGGCCGTAGTCTCTCCCATACCTTAATCAGCAAGCAGGTATCAGTCTAATCTGAGTACCGAATTGAACCAGCGACGATATCATTATTCGTTACTCGCAGTAGAAAATCCTGCCAGAGACATCGACTATCACAAGTAATGAATCATAGACTCCTGTAATTTACAGCAGTTTGTGTAATGGATGGTATTTTACGATGTATTAATGACGCTAGTAATTTACAAGAAGCTTAAACCAACCTCAAGTTTCAAGCAGCGGGTGGCAGTTGCCGGGACAACACCTTCTGTATCGGGAAGGCGAGGCCTGAAAACACAAACCAGCTACTACTAGTACTCGAAAAATCACATTCCAACCACCATCGGTTTCTAATCATAGACTCGTTGAAATGTCCTCATAAGGTTCTCGATTAGATCAAACGAATACCTAGTTACTTGAACCGAACTTCGATCAAAAATCCACAGTATCTTATCGTCGACAATGAACTCCTCGACAAAACAATCGTCGAGCCAGACGTCATTATTCCAGGTCTATCTCAGACTACGACCTCCTATTACAAAGGAAGAGGCAGCCCATGCTCATCGTGGCGAGCGGTATCTGACCGTCGAACCAGCTGAAGCTACAGACGATCATGATGGATCGAATACTCAACCCCTGTGTCCTACGCATATCACCTTGCAGCCGCCTAACGATTCACGGAAGCGCGCCGTCGAGAAGTTTGCTTTTACCAGAGTCTTTGAAGAGGATTCAAAGCAGCTTGAGGTCTTTGAAAATACAGGAATGCCTGCCCTAATTCAAGGTGTTCTGAAAGAAGGCCGAGACGGTTTGGTTGCGACGCTTGGTGTGACTGGAAGTGGAAAAGTGAGATTTATATCGCACAATTTGTCTCCGAGAAACAATTCTGACATTGGGATAGAGCCACACTATTTTGGGCTCAAAAAATCAGCGTGGCCTAACGCAGATGTCGCTCGACGTTCTCTTCCGATCTCTGTCCGATACCGTACGATCAGCAGACAATTTTCAAGACCCTACTCTTCTTCCATCTCTAAGCGCAGCAGACTCTTCTGAAGCTCAACTATTCTCTGCTCGCAGTTTTATAGACAGCATATATGGAGATCCTACCGAGCGGGGACGTGCGTCCAGGGCCCAAACCCCCATGTCGAGAGCCCAGACACCAATGCTCGTAAGGCTGCCTACGCCCAATTATCTGGATGCATGAATTAGGTTTATTGACAAGCTTTCAAAGGATCCTTGTTCGACACCAATGATACCCCGCCGCCATCTCAACCAACGCCTGAGTGCTATGCCGACCCTTCCCACTGTAACGCATTTGACCGCACCCGTTAATCCACAATCTGAGCACGTGGTCGTTGTGTCGATGTATGAAGTTTACAACGACCGTATATTCGACCTTCTCTCGCCATCACTCGTACCCGGTCCCGGTGGGGTCATGTCGCGACAAGGGGGCAATAGCCAGAAAGATCGACGAAGGCCTTTGCTATTCAAATCTACAGAAGGTTCCCCGGACCGCAAAGTAGTTGCCGGCTTACGAAAAGTTGTTTGCAGTACTTATGAAGAAGCAATGATGGTTTTGGAGACGGGTCTAAATGAACGCCGTATTGCCGGAACAGGAAGTAATAATGTTAGTTCTCGAAGTCATGGATTTTTCTGCTTCGAAGTGAAAAGAAAAGTCCGAGGTCGTCGGTTTGGTGAGGTGACGTGGACGGGGAATACTTTGACTGTGGTCGACCTTGCTGGTACTTCTTTCTTCTTACGATTATAGGAAGCTTGTTGCTAACTCGTGTAGGTTCTGAGAGAGCTCGCAATGCTAAGACTGCTGGAGCGACATTGGCCGAGGCTGGAAAGATCAACGAAAGTTTGATGTATCTTGGCCAGTGCTTACAGATGCAAAGTGCCTTTTCTGAGGGAAACAAGGTATTTAGCTGCACTGCCAGTTTATTACCGCTACTGAACTGACAAGGGAAACGAAAGACTGTGGTACCATACAGACAATGCAAGCTGACGGAGCTGCTTTTCTCAAACTCTTTCCCGTCTTCTAACTCGACGACTCACAACCGCCATCCTCAAAAGGCAATTATGATTGCAACTGCTGATCCGCTTGGAGATTTCAATGCCACGTCTCAAATCCTGCGCTACTCTGCTTTGGCTCGGGAGGTTACTGTTCCTCGGATACCATCTGTCACAAGCACGATTTTCTCTGGTACAAGCTCAACACAGAGCCGCCCTCCAACGGCAAATGGTCGTACTACTCCTTATGCAGCTTCTACCGAAGACCTTCAGGAAGCTGCCAGGGAAATAGTGAGAATCACAGACGACTACGAGTCTCTAATTATCAAGCTAGCAGAGGAAGAGATTGCTCGTCAAGAGTTAGAACTGAAACTTCGAGCATCGGAGGAAAAATGTCTCATGATCGAACAGGATATGCGTGAGGAATGCTGGGCCGAAATGGATGAGAAAATGGAAGAAGAACGAAAACGTTGGCAAGAAGCCATGGATCGACAGGTACGATAGAGCATTTTTGATATTCTATTTTCTTCACGGGGAAAATAACTAATAACATGTTTTAGGCTGGTCGACATGAAGAGCACCTTGACAATAAATTGGAGCTTGTCTCTCGTGGTATAACGAGTAAGAATTGCCTTTTCTCCTTTCAATTTTGTCAAGCTAATCAAGAATTCCAAGTCTACGAGGACCCTGAGCCAACAGCCGATGAACGAGTTGAAGAACTAGAACGCGAGAATGAGCTTCTTCGAAGCAAACTAGCCGCTCTAGAACGTCAACTCAATGTTCAGTCTTCTCCTACTCGCAAAGCCAGACCTCGCACCACTGCCATCCGTGACAGCTACACTGATATGGACAACAGTATCCTCAGTAGCGAGTGTAGCGACCTTGAGAACATGTTTCAGAGAGTCAACGCCTTCAAAGTCGCCGAAACCTACAAGTCTCCATCAAAACCCATAGCCCCTACTACTTCCGCAAGTGCCAAGAAACCGAGGAGAGTTACAGCAAGAAAGAGAGATCTGGGTCCCGAGGAGGATTTATGAATATATTGTTAATTGTTTTAGTTTTACATTGCATGTGCTTGTTCATGAAGTTCTTTTTTACTCTCTGCTTTTGTTGGCTTGTTTGTTCGGACTGGCCTCAGATGGATCTTTGGATGTTTTCGCATACCCCTTTAGTTTACCAATGTCTTGATATTGATTACGTACCTAGGTATAATGGATCGAGTCTTAATATATGACATAAAAAAATATATATGCCTAGGTATCGAGATACGATTCCGTATTGGAAGCTACGATCTATTGAATGAACCGCTTCCCACTTCATTATGACAACCTAGACATCCCCAACCTTCGCCATAACCATTGTAACCCTAACACAGATGGTGCAGAAAACGCCCGAAAATACAACAACTCAAAGTCTCTCAGTAATAATACAAAGTTCGCAAACAAATTAGTGTAGTTCATCTTCATCAACAAGATTTGTCTCTTGCTGTTCATCTTTTATAGATGGGTTGGCATCGTGATCGACTTCTCCTTCAGCTACTGCAGAGCTAATTCCTTGTTTTTCTTCTTCGTCGTCGTCGTCGTCCTCCTTTTCGCCTGTGTAGACGGTTCCCTCTCCGTCATTATTTTCGGTTTCATCGACTTCTTCGACGGTCACCATCGTTACGTCGTCTCCAATTTCTTCAGCGGTGTCAACACCCATGTCGACGTCTTCTTGGTCTGCCGCACTTTTGCTGGGATCTTCAACTTGCTCATCCTCTGCAACGGTTTGCATCTCCGTCTCCCCATCTTCTGCCTCATCGGGTAATCCTATATCTCCCACGCTATCGTCTCTGCGGTCGTGCTCGATGTTTTCATCGTCAACAGCTGTTTCGCCATCTCCATCTGCACCATCCATGCTAACTGCGGCGGACGCCTCGGAAGTTGGTTCTAGGGACTTTCTCAAATTTAAATGTGGAAACAAACGGCCCTGCTCTCCGTTGATTTTAGCAAGCCTCTCATCATCGATCTCGCTCAATTCGCTCTCATCATCGGCACTTTCATGGAGACTGCTTGGTACACTATCCTGTGCCGCAACGACGTTATCCGTTACACATCCTCGGAGGCTACTCAAAGTGGGGACTCTGACAACTGGTGTAGACGGTAGTTTGTCTTCATCAAGAGGAGCCGCAGCCGCCTTGGTAGCCACTGGGCGTGCATGGTGACCGACAAGGGCTTCGGCTCTCTTTTGAATATCTCTCCGTGAAATACCCTTAGTTCGGCCTCGCGGGATAGGAGCCTCAGAAGTAGGAGCAGACGTAGGAGGTGTAGGTACATCTGCGGCACCATCGGTGTTCATCAGAAGGTGGTCAACTTTCATCCTGCCCTTATTCTCTTCATTCGCTTGTTCAATAAAGCGATGGTTGTTTTCTTTGTATATCCGCGCATAGATATCGGCAGTGAGGTCTTCAAACATGGTAATCTTCATGAGATTGTTATTTAGCTTTTTGAATTCCACCGCCTCACGAAGCAATTCCATTGTCGGACCGTTGGTTATGGCAAGGTCTTTGTAGTTATCCAAGCGAGCGGAGTTTACGACAAACTCATCCCAGCTAACCAGTTTGAAGATACTTTCTTCATAATGTTCTGGGATGTTTCCAGAACGTCGAACAAGCTAAGTCTCTGATTAGTATCCTTTTCGATCGTTCGTATTTGCATAGACTTCTCACCCTTGTATATACAATGCACATATCCTCCCAAAGCTTTGTATGATTGATAAAATCCCCTTGCCGTTTTCTAACCTTCCTGAGCAATTGCTCAAGACTCGAACGGTCATTTATTTGATCTAACAGCTTTATGAAAAAGGAAACATATCGCGTAGTGTAGACGAAATGACGACCGGGTCTTTCAAACTCTGGGCGCCATACTTGTATGGTCATAGTCTTGGTAAAAATCTGCGGTACCAATTCGTTCTTCGCTGCAGTAGCAGCCGAAATATCACCTTCTTGTCCATCGTAGTGAACATGGGCTAGCCGTGCCAGTATACGATGGTGCCAGTTGGACTTGTCTGCATTTTTAAGCCTTTTCAGGATTTCCAACACGTAAGGTTTCCAGTCTGTATTATTTTGTGGAGGCGATAAATTTCTGGTCCAGGGTGTCTCGGTGAGAATCTCTCCGGCCCTGATAGGCTCGATTAATTGCCGAAGTACAAGTTTATGAAGGACAGATACGAGTCTGAAATGCGGCGCGAAGATCGGGTCTGAGGATTTCTCTTTCCGCTGCGGCAACGTTTCAATGGCATCGAGTAGGGGGTCGAGGACGTCGTCTATAGTGACCTTCTTACCACTCCCTCGAGTTGCTTTATCGCTGTTGAACATTTTCCAACTGCATTTGCTGAGCATATAGTGATTGAGCCAGTACTCTGGTTTGTCAACCATGGCACGTCTAAACATATAGCCAGCAAGACTCCAAACAGAGTACACCTTCATTTCTCTGAATGGTTTGCCTGTGTATACTTTCTGACTATCGAAGTCACTAAAATGACGATCGATGTCTTCAAGACTAAAAGCAGCCATGTTGAGCGGTTCCCGCGAAGACGCATACAAGCGCATACCAAAGTCTGTAAAAAGGTCTGAGATTGTTGACCGCAACTTTACATCGTCGTCGCCAGGAGTCCTCAAGGCGCCAGCAACTGCCATAGCATAGCTATGGATTGCACTGCGTTGAATAGCCGTTAATTCGGCTTTGTTATTGGTGATTTTGTCGGCCGACCATGTTATTTCTTCATCTAATTTAGAGTCATATGCTTGAGCAAGCCTGTACCATGTCTCCCATCGCTCTGTAGCATATTCTAGATCTTGTCTAAAATATCCGATTGCATCATCAAGATCGGTTGTAGGCCCTGCATTGAGCCGTTTCTGAGAACGAAATTTCGTCAAGGCCGTATGCCCAAGAACAAAATACCATCCCTTCTTTGCGTTTTCGGCGTTCCGTACCGGGACGGATTTCAGCGCCAAACCACCAACACCTTGAACAAGTCGCAGCATTTCCGAGGGATTAATTGCAGACTTCAAATAGCCAGAAAGAATACGCCTGTTGAAAGATAGTGCGAAATGCTTCACGGGTCCAATGGCCTGCTGCACTTTTTCAATGGTCGTTTTCAAATCAGATCTCGATAGATCCTTAATATTTAGTCGGTTGACTTGCATAAGAACGAAATCTACCATCATTGCCGCAGATTGTGAGTTTAGTCTTTCTGTCGGACAGCCATGGTCACAAATTCCTAGTTGGTTGGAGAATTTGAAACCATGAAGATCGTAAAGAACTTGTGCAATATCAAACTCGCAATCCTCCTGGGTCTCAATGCTCAGAAGCTCCGATTTCATCACCCTGAGTAAAATCTTGTCGGCATACTTGCATGATGACCGGATCCCTAAGGCATTGTGCACAGCTCTCAAAAAATGAATGAGATCGTCCGAGGCAGAAGGGAACATTTCCTTTTCCTGACTCATATACTCTTTCACCAATGCGTACTGTAAAACCCAGCATCGAACTTGCATATCTCGAAGCCTCTCTTTAAAATTCTCGAGAGATTTCCCGAGAGAACCTCGAAGTTCCAATGGTGGCCGCTGTCCTACTCTGATAGCATCCTCGTAGAGCGTGAAGCTATGAAGAAGCCGAGATAGATGGGCCACAGCGGTTAGTGAGGACCGCAAATGGTTGACATCAAGGCATTCAAATGATTTGATAGGATTATCAATTAATTGTGGCACGAGTTTGGTCAATATATTGTTGGCAGATTTCAACCACCTTAGCAATATCGAAGGCCGATTATCTTGGGATCCGAGGTAAATTTCTCCTCGAAGTTCTTTGACGATAGCCTCAATGCTACGAAGTTGGCAAGACACGACCTGAGGGAAATAGTCAATCGATCGATAAGCATCCTGCAATCTTCGCCACAGAAATAAGCGAAGACTCGCGTCTCCTCTATCGAGAAATGAGGCCAACTCCTGGAAATGAGCTGGAAGAGATGGAGGAGTGTTACCACTGATGGAATCTCGGATATATTCCACGGAAGAAGGGTCTAAAACGGGTTCAATGCTTTCTATCATTGAGACAGGATCCTCGCCTTCTGACGCAAATATTCTCAAGAAAAATCCCATGGAGTTGAGGCGATTTATTTCTTGGTCTAAAGCAGCGACAGAAATCTCCGGCATGAAGGCGTTATTGACAAGCGCTATTTCAGGGCTACCAAACGAAATTAGAGCCTGTCTGAGATCTTGAAGGCAAAGCAGGACATAATCACGACTGACATCCTCAGCCATATTTGAATAAAATGTCATAGACCAAAGGTGCCGAAGCGCAATTCTATTAAGCTGCTCACTGTCTGACCCCGTGTCTAAGAGATGGTTGGCAGCGGTTTGTGCCAACATACTCCATCTTACCAGGCGGTCATATTGCAAAATGCGATAACTCCGATCGATTTCGCTATTGGGGCTATTCATACGAGCATAGGTGTCCAAGTGAAGCTCATGAATTGCCTGGATCATTTCAGCCTGAGGTTGATGACCGTCGGTGCATCTCGACAAAGTATCGGACGTCCCTTCAGCTAAAACTTTCTTCTCGTGTTGCGAAAGGGTCTCGACCAACTTTTCATAAATGTAAGAATCCTCCTGAGTCAGTAGCTGGATGACTGTCTCCTTTAAGTTCTCCGGCCAGCGCGTGGAAATGTAAGATGATTCGATTGAGCAGGCATTGGAAATTGAACTATAGGACTGGTTCTTTCTTGGCTCTAGGAGACTACTCAGCCATAGGAACGCGACTTCATGAACGTTAAGCCAGCTATCGTTGACTTCCATTGTGAAATGGTCTAGCCCACTGCCATCAAATAAGGGGATATTCTTGTTAATTTTCTGCATTGACTTCCGTGAGTGGTCAAGAAATATTGATAGTCCGGAGCGCTTCCTTCCGCGGGAGTCTTGCAATGCTATCGAGCTATCTCCCTGCGTAGCGGAGCGAGCCTTCTCTTCATTCCAATTTCTCAGCGCGGTTTGGAGATCATGTACAAGCGTTGCTTCGGTATCCTTGGACTCAAGACAGCTGGAATCATTTGATATGTTTAGCTGCATTTTATTTTTGAGGTCATCGACAGTGCCCAAAACCTCAACTCCTATTTTTGAAAGGATATCGCCAACAGTTCCAAACATCCATTCATCCGCATGAGAAAACTTTTCCAGTCGGTCTTCGAAATATCTGTCGTGACTGACATCCTCAGTTTGCAATAAGCTCTCTGCGTTTGATTCCCTGGCACGAATGCGACGGCTTTTGGTTCTCACACTATCCGCCATCTCATCATTGCCCAAAGATGCCGATGAGCGCTTTCTAGGGTTTGCATTAGGAGTTTTTGAATCGGTATCGACAAGGGTGTTTCCCGCTGTGGTTGGATTTTCGGTTCGTTTTGTGTAAAGTTCCTCAAGGGATTCTCGTAATTGCGATTCTGCACGTTGGTCGATTGAAGACTGGTCATCAACCGATTCCGTTGTTTTTGGTACTTCGAGCACTTGCGTACTTTTCTCGGTGACCTGTTGAGTGTTCGCAGAAATGGACAGACTCCTGTGACGGGGGCTCTGCGGTGATAATTCGCGAGAGGGCATCGAGACCCCCACAGCAGTTCCAGGTACTAGGACGCTTGAGTCTCTCTGGACATCCTTCAACAGCTGTATTATAGCTCGCCCGACGCTATTCCAAGTTCTATCGGGACTTTCAATCATATGACGGCTGTGTAGTTGTTTTGAGGTAAAAGTAGTTGCTTTGGATATGTCTTGCGCTAAGCCTGGAAGATAAGGGTAGGGATCTTGCGGGTGATTTCTGAAAAACTGAACTAAGGACTTCCGAAGTTTCTTCAATGGCGGTGCTTGGATAGATGAGAGCTCGTCCTTTAGCGCTTGAAGAACTTTTTTGAGATCTTCGGCGGCAAATGCTTCATCCAACCCGAGCTGTTCAGAGCGTACCTCAACCTCGTTATCATCGCCCACCAAGACGCTCTCAAGACAGTACCTAGCCAGCCGGTAGCTATTCAATGTACCCCCTATTCGGGCGCTTTTCCGCCAGAGGTCAAGATCTGTGTCATCCCTTTCCAGAGCCTCGGCAAACAATTTTATAGCAGAGCGAGCGTCCTTCGCTACGGTCAGTCGTTGTTCGTCCACAGTAGCAGGCTGCCTCCGAAGAGACTCTTTCAGTACGTCCAAGAGGAACTGGCCATTATTCTTATACGAGAGAAAAATGGTCTGGAGCAGGGCGCTTGCGGCTGCGTCATTGGCATCTATTCCGGCGAGCGCATCGACAGCAGTAGCATCGTCGGCATCGCCGTCTGAGGCAGTTCGCTGAAAGTCTGAAATGGACTCGGGGTATTTGAATATTTCTGACTGTAGAAGAGCAGCGTAAGCTTCCTTAGCCTGTGAATAATAAAGAGGGCCTTGTGAATGGAGTTTCAAGGCATTTTGATATAGCTTTAGGGCCTCTTCGATTTGGATCTCCTTGGTATCGTCGACTTCTTCCTGAATGTCCTCCGCGGGCTCGATATTCAAGGCAGTGAAGCTCGCCATGTTTGCAATGCATGGGACGGCGGCCGGGACTCGAATTTTCCAACGTTGGGCTCGGAGACGTGGCGAGGAAACCCGCGCTCTGCAGGTAGGGATCAAAGGAGGCCCATTAAATAAGTCGGTACCTAGGTATCCTTGGATGCGCGGTCAAGGACAAGAGTAACATTGACAGCCACAAGCACAGCGAGTATGACCTGGCAGCGCCTGGGAGTGCTAGTTGTTATGTTATATATTGTATGTTGTACGTTGTAAGTTGCGTGAAGTATGGAGGAGGAACCGATTTGAAGGTCCATCCGCAGGAAGGCGCCAGGCGAGGCTCCTGCCGCGCCGACACGTTAGGCCTTAGGGCCCCAAGGCAGCCATCCAATAGCAGACGCTCTCTGCGCCGGCATTCGTAGGCGTCTACGTCTCCAGGTAACTAACTAACTATGAACTGAAGCTATTCTGCATTTTGCTCTTGCATTCTACGACAACACATTGAGCTCTCACCAATACTGCCCACTCTACGTCCCGGTCAATCGAGGCTGCCCAGATTAACCGTCGCCCGGCTTGAATTGGCTGCGCCGTGCTCGCGTGCATTTGCGACACTCGCAACGCAGCTGTCACTACCCCCGTTTTTGACAATTGCAGACTCCGCGGAGTCTCCTTACTTATTGGGCGTCATGGTTGCGCAGCCTTCTGTACCTGAGTACGCCCTTCCATTTAAACTATTCACCGCTGGATAAACTGGCTGGCTAATGGAGATTGATTTGCTTCAGAATCTACGAGGACGAGGATGTCTTCACCGCAGTGGACGCGCGCACCGAATCGCTGCAGAACTTACGAGAGCTGGGACCTCCGGACCTAGTATACCTAGTAAAGCAATCAAAAACCAATCCCACACGTCAGGTATGTCGTTCTCCGCACAGATGGCTACAATCGCATATTTGGCTGGGTTGTTGCTGATCTAGACGGATGGGCTCAAGACCGGCGTCTACCATCATGTGACCGGTGTCGACGCTTCATCATCGGCTAGCCTCGCTGCATACGTCAACACTCTTACCTATTCACCAGTTGATAAGCAAAATAAGGTGGTCTCCGGGGTCTACTGGTCGGTTGTTCTCTCAACAGAAGGGGGGAAATGATGGATAGACTGACGCGAAAGTTCGGCTTCTAGTTGTTACAATGCGTTCTCTCATCTGGATATGCGCGTCGAGGTTAAAATTCCCGGTAGTCTTGAAAGTTACTGCATCGACGAACGTGGAGACAAGCGAGTTGCAACAGAGGCTTTATGGCATGAGACATTTCTTTGTGCAGTCCTGAGAGCATACACATATGCGGACGACGGAACGGGCGATGCAATCAAAAAGATCGTAGGCGTGCGCAGGTTCAACCCAGTGACGAACACTGAAACAGAACATAAATTCTTAGAGGCTGCGGAGAGATTATTTTTTATGGGTAAGGCATCGTGCGTAACATGAAATGTGTGAGATGAAACTAAACAGAATTGTGTCTAGGACGACAACTGAGCTCGGAGCCAGAGACACAAGTGCCCAACACCGTCGCCAATCATTTGGCGTCTGGCCTTCTTAAGTACATACAAACTACCGGGCGATATGTATCAGGAATCAATCTTTTCGAGAAATTGCGGACGAAGGACGTAGAGGTGTCTTCCCTCCTAGCACGAGTCCTAATCCTTGCCGACGAGGAAGTCCAGGCCGTCCGGCTCATGCATGATGCCTTACAAGATGTACCAATGGACTATGCTCTATTGGATTGCCAGGCTGCTTTCTGTTTGAGCAAAGGAGAGAGAGAGCTTGCCCTTGAATGTGCCAAGCGCAGCGTGACTGCGGCGCCCAGCGAGTTCAGTACGTGGGCTCGACTGGCCGAGGTATACATTGCCTTAGAGCAATGGGACCTGGCGCTTTTGACTTTAAATTCATGCCCGATGTTCACCTATCAAGACAAGGATATCCCTCGAATGCCCCCTCCATCGCGAGTGCTTCTCCCAATTCTACCGGAAAGCGTTCTCGATGAGATAGATGAAGGCCAGCCAAAACAGGGAGATCCCCATGATTTCGTTCATCCATCACTACGAAAGCTACACGCTACCGGATATCAGGGCACGTTTCGCAAAGCATATGAATTGCTCACCAAGGTTGCAGGAGCTATCGGGTGGGACCAGCTTTTGAGAATTCGAAGTGATGTTTTTGTCATGGAGGAAGAATACCGAGTGGAGCGCCAACAGACTACCAAACCAAGCCACTCACATAATGCCAGCACTGTTGCGCTTCATCCGCCCAGCCCGAATACTGCTACGGCCAGCGATGGCGCTGAAACGGATGATAACGACGACCGTTCAGATCAGCCCAACGGCAACAGAAATGGAAACGGCGAGTCTGTTCAAGGCAACACAATCGAGAGACCGGAGCAGACGGTAGCTTCTGAGACTGTGAAGTCTGGACATGAAGATGTAAGAAGCTGTTTTTGCCCGGATTGTAGATACTAGATGTTGATAAAAATGGCTAACTCGTTTCAACAGTCGGATCCTTCTCATTCTGCCTACGCCCAATTTCAGAACAAACGACTGTGTGAGCGGTGGCTGGATAATCTTTTTATGGTGCTGTATGAGGATCTCCGCATCTACACAATCTGGCGATCGGAGATGGCGCAGTCACGACACCAATCGCTGGAATACAAAAAAACAGCAACCGAATGGGAAATTCTAGGCGAGCTGGCTGAGCGGCTACATCATTTTGACGAGGCAATAGAGGCATACCGACACTGCCTTTCAATCCGGTTCTCCCCCAAGGCCATGCGTGGTCTCTTGAAGCTGTATGAGAAGCAGGGAGACACGCGAGGCATGCTCAACGCGTTGATTCGATTGATAGCTTGGCAATATCGCTGGTATTCCGAGGTAGTCTCTTTCTCCTTGGTGGAAATTTTTTCCGTTCCCTTGCTGACTGACTCGATATATTAGTTCTCTCCGGAGTTGTTGCTGCTGATGCGCAAGCTCATTGAAGAAGAAGGCGCAGTCAAGGTCCGCAGCATCGTGCAAGCGACCAACCTACCACAGCCTGTGCTCGACCTGACGCATCATTACTGCCAGATTTGCGCCACGTTCCGCAGCACTGGCAGTGACGTTTAATCATTTAATGTGTTGTCTTGCCTACCGAGGTAACTCGGGCATGTATAAAGAGCTGTCGAGAGATAGATATCAGGGCAGTTTTGATGACGGCTTTATTTGTGGATTTTCTATTTAATATCTTGATACATACACATACTACATACATACATTATGTATATTGTTTCTATACTCAATAATAAATAGTAAATAGTAAACAGTAAATACTTACTGGTTATGGCATGCTAATTATAGTGTTGGAACCCAGGTGAGCTAAACCTAATTGAGAACTGACCCAGAGATCGACATCAACTGTTTCAGAATCTTTATATCGCGAGATTCTAAAAATTGCTTCAAATTTCACATTCATTGACTACAGATTGATGATTAGAAATCAACACTACAGCTCTATATCGAGAATATTCGATTGTACACAGGTGGCGATTTTCCTTGATGTCTTATGTATGTGATTGCGTGTATAAATAGGACCTAGACTGCCAGATCGTTGTGTTTTAGAGGTCGTGCACCAATATATCAAAATTCCCATACATATAAGATCTTTACTGAGTTAGTGCTAGTGTGGAAACGGTTCCATTATATAGAACAAATCACGTGATGTCACGTTCTATCACGTGATGCTATTGTCCTCTTCCGGCGTGGCTTGCCTGAAAGTCAAGGCCGCCCCTCTCGGCTCCCTTGTCTCCCTCGTCTCCCTCACTCTCTGTGTTCCTTTTTCCATAAATCTCTTGTAGTTGACTGGCATGAATGAATCCAATCAATTAGCGCATTAGTCATGCAATTCTTGCGCTGAGGACATTATTAGAATAGCAACTGTAGTGGCCCGCCTGGACCTCCCCCTGCGCTCCCAACCCCCGGTTCGCCCTCTTCCAAGTTCCAACCTTTCCCTCTCTCCCACGCTTCTGCTCTCCTTTTAATTACACTCTCCTCCATTGCCATCTATATCGACTATCTACTCGGTTTATTTCCTTTCTCTATTCTTCCATCCGCTGTGAAATATAGCCGTTTCTTGCTATATAAGAAAATACGTCCATAACTATACTCCCGTATTCGTAATCACCATGTCGACGCGCAAGAGAAAGCAAGAGGCCGAGGAGGAGGAAGAACTGCAGGCTCTCCCCAGCGATGAAAGCGAGGAGGAGGAGGAGTAAGTACTATTATCTCTGTTATTCCATACTCTCGTTTCGCTTCTTTCGCGCGTTTTCTTTTTTGGTTGTTGCGCGCGGCTCAGCCTTGTTCGTCTTCTCTTGTCGTCATCACATTGCGCCCGTCTTCTTGCCGGCGTTACAAGCATTGATTCACCGTCGCATATTTCATGCGACCGGGATTGTTTGTTTGCCGGGGATAATTTATTCTATTTCGTATTTAGGCTTGAATAATGTCTTCTGTTCCATTTGCAGCTATGTCTACGTCACTACGTAGGTGCTAATAGCGCTCCTAACTAGGTACCAGTCTTCCGACGCTGAAGGGGACGACTACGAAGAAGACGAAGAGGAGGAGGAGGAAGAGGAGGAGGAAGAGGAGGAGGAAGAGGAAGGTGAGGGCGAGGGTGAAGGTGAAGGTGAAGGTGAAGGTGAAGGTGAAGGTGAAGGTGAAGGTGAAGGTGAAGGTGAAGGTGAAGGTGAAGGAGAAGGAGAAGGAGAAGAGGAGCAGGAAGGTAAGCTACTGTCTTGTTCGCTCATCTGGACGGACGAGTCTTTCCATTCATTTAGATATTTCCACCCCCTTCATACAATCAGAGAATTTCATCAAGTTAATACGACTGTCCCTTGCAGCCCCTGCTCCCAAGAAGCGCAAAACCGCCCATGATGAAGACGGCGAAGATGAGGGTGAGAGTGGTGGTGAAGGTGAAGAAGGCGAAGAAGGCGGCGACGATAATAAAGCCGATGACGATGGAGAGGGTGAAGAGGAGGAATAATTTCATCTGTTATGATCTGATGTATCCACCGTCCCTTTATTTCTTTTTGTCTCTTCTAAAGCTCATCAATACTTTTGTGGCTTCTTTCCTTGATCTACACATGGCGGAGACTCTCGGCCACCGACGCACTTCTCAAAAGGTAACACTACAAGTACTCTGTTACTCTGTTGTCTCGGCGCTATAGAAATTTATATTAGCTGGGAAAAGTCTGGGAATCAAAGATTTCGGGTTTGCTTTTATTTATGTCTTTCTCTTTCAGAAATAGTTTAGTAAACACTTGCTCGGTCTGATAACTAGCGGGTCTGTACTGTGCCCTAACTCTCACAATAAGAAACACGTATACAGTAGTTAGAACCTGGATAACGTATGGACGACCTCCCAAGTAATGCTTGATATAAACTTTATTAACTTTGTTACAGGGGTGAAGAGGGCTCTAATATATTAATCTATTGCCAAACTGCTTTTTATCTCTTGCTCAAGCTTACTTCTGATGATAATCGACTTATGCCCCGAGAGGCCTTCGATTCGTTATAGCCAGGTTCTACTTGTAGTCAGGATTCTTATAAGAAATTTAACCCTCCAATAGATCGCTAAATAAACATCACCATAAACACACCCGGCTATTGTGACAGCCATTCAAATCCCGGTATACTGGGATCCATCAACTGCTCATCCAAGCCAAAGCCATAAGTGCCAACCATGTCGTAGATCAGATCTGGAGGTGGAAATCCCTGGGCCATGGCATTGGCACCCCCAGGGATGGAGCGGCGTCTTCCGCTGGTGCTGTTTGTGTTGGTGCTTGTATTGACGCTGTCAATGTGGAGTGTAGAAGAACTGTGTGGACCATTGTTGTTACTGTTGCTAGTCACGGCAGTGGAAGTGCTAGTTTCATCGACACCACTGGTGATTGCATTGCCTGCAACGCTTCCAGAACGATTCTCGCGATAATTATCATGAGGCTGACGATCAGCATACCAGCCGTCCCACGCATTGAACCTGTCAAGCATTTTACCCAGCCCCCGCGCAATATGGCGAGTAAGATGCCTCTCGCCCGCGCTGACACAGTTCATCAACTCAATCACTCTCTCGACTGTGTGCCGGACTTGCCGTCCATCGATATTCAAATACGCCGAGTTCCAATTAACCGCGACTTTGAGCAGGAAAACAGCCGAAAACGTGACCATTGTGTGAGTGAAGATAGGCACTCCGACAATTGCGTCGCGCACGTCTTGTTCTTCCAGGACCATGGTCATACATGCCATGGCCGCTGAAATCGCTGCATTGGCGCATTCTTTGCGGTCCATCGAGAAGACCGGGGTGTTGGTCGGCGATAGAGCTCGGAGCGCGAGCGAGTTCAGCTGGAATTTGGCAAAATGATAGTGCAAGACCACGCCCTTGGACGGGTAAGTGCGTACATATGGGCTGTCAGCTGTGGGGGAGCCAATCAGTTAAATAAATCAAAAACTTGACTACTAGTATGTATGATTCATGACGGATTCTCAGCTCCTTACCTGATCGAGGCTGCCAAAGCAGCCGCCACTGATCAACTGCCACGTTGTAAACGCGTAATTGGCCAAAGTCTTCTTCGCGAAGAGGTTGCTCGGCGTCGGAGCCAAAGGTGTGGTATGCTTGGGTCAAGATCATGAAGAGAGCGACCTGCGCCATCAACCGAATATCTCCCGGCACAACATGTCGGGACTGCAAGAACACTTCATAATTCTTGATCGAGCTGTCGTCGTGCATTACTGGAGGTCGTCCGTAGGCGATGCTGTAATGGTGATCGCACACATATAGCAGATACCACAGCTGGGCTCGCTCGTACTGATATTGACCGCTGTGTCCGCGAGTCATCTTCTGAAAACTCTGATGGAGGCCCATCTCCGTCGCAATGCGAACAGCATGTCCAGACAGTTTCCAACTAAGGTCCGAAAGCCAGAATGCGCCCGCGCAAAGCCCCCGGATATCATCCAGGGTATGGGACCGCGTCAAGGCCATGTTGGATACCAGCGAGACGTACTCATTGTAGCAAGTATTCAGCGTCTCTGTCCGGTTGGGAATATGCAGCGCAGCTACCGTTAGCACTGCCGTTAGAAGCAGCGTAGATGCTCGCCGCACTGATGTGAGATCCCCATGGGGGACGACAATGCCGCCCCATAGCAGTTGGTTCATCGTCCGACTGAAATACGCAAACAACTTTTGCGCTTCGTGCAGCGAGACAAAGCCGCGAGATATAAAGTCCTCTTCCAGCAATGTCGACTTGGGTTTTCCGACCATATTATTTCCGAAATTCCGCAGGTTGGTTACTTCGTATAGACTGCGCATAGGCGCCGAAACAATCTCCGGCTCCTCCAGATTTGCATCCTGTGAATTTTCTCTGGCCATTAGCTGTCCATTCATGTCTGTGTCAGGCCTGTGTAATCGTTTGTGGCCATGACGGTCAGATGGTCGGCGCACACTGGGAGCGGCCACAATTTCCAGGCTGCGGTCAGCTTCGGCTTCTAATGTAGAGAAGCTCGAGAGATCAGAGAGACCATTGTGGCGGAGGAGATGAGACACGGCAGACTGCAGTTGCTTTATCGTAGATGTAGCTTGAGCTTTCCATCTATTCGCTTATATTCAGCTTGCTGAAACCTTTCCATTCCAACGCATATATTTCCCGTATTTCAAAGGAATAGTATCCACTCACGCCAAATCGTCATTCACAAACTTCTGCGAAAAGTCGTTAACCACACATTTAATCCCACTCCGGAGGCATTTGGTGCAGCTCGTCTCGCCAGGCTTCATCTCGCATTTAATCTTGTGTCGTTTGCATTCGGCGCCTGAAAATAGCCAAGGAACGGGATTAGCCTCAATCTGCAAACGCGAGGAGGGAAACAGCAAAAGAAATTTGAAAGTAACAGTGCAAATAGATACTTACAAGCACGAGCCTTCGACACCTTCGGCACGGGGTTCTTGACGTCGGGCTCAGCGACGGATTCATCGTCTTTCCGCGGGGTGTCCAGGCCAGCCTCTGCCGCGGATCGCTTCAATGGCGTGACATTTGCTGACATGCTGCACGAGGGCCTCACATCGCTATGCACGTTTCTATCCTCTCCCGCAAACTAAATGACAGGGGAGAGAGTGGTTGGCCGTCGATCGATATTAACTTGACAAAATGGCGAGTTGGTTAGTGGATCCATTTCGGATTTCCGCCGGTTCGCGTCCGCGCTATATGTACCCCAGATTCCATAAACCATTTTCTTGCTCCTAATTGGTCTTTTATTGCTTGCCACTTATGAAATTAATCAGAATACAGGGAGATACGGCGTGTGCACGGTCTAACTCAATGCCCAAATGAGGCCGTGGCAAACTGGTTCATCGCATATTATACATGCCCTTTAAAGCGGGTACAAGAGTAAGACTTTCTACTGCAGATACCTAGGTACAACGCTCTTACATCAGTATTTATGCGTCCATATTCTCGGCTCTTACAGAGCAGCAAGAGCCATAGCGAGAGCAGCCCCGCCAACAGCCCAAGGCGCATTTCCAGTGACCTGTGGCATACCACCGGTGCTAACAGACGACGAAGATCGGGCAGATGACTGCGCCGCGGTGGCAGAAGATCCAATCGTACTAGCGCTCGCAGCAGTCGACATGCCAGAGGATTTAGCGATAGAGGCCGTTGCGCCAGAAGTGGAAGCAGCAGTAGTAGTACTAATACTACCGGAATTGGTAGCAGAAGCAGTAGGCGCAGTGGCCGAAGCAGCGGTAGAAGCAGGTGCACCACCACTGGCGGAACCAGCAGTGACCGTCACCGTCACCCAAGCAGAAGCGTAGGCATCAGAGGCGAAGGTTGAGGTTACAGATCCTGGGAGGTTGGCTTCGGCGCCGCCGTCGGTTGCGGTGCAGATGGCTTGGGATGCGCCGGTGTTGAGGTCGCAGGCAATATTGACGAACATACTTTAAAAAGGGGCACCGTGAGGAATGGTTCCAAGACGAGGCTGGGGAAACAAAAAAACCAAGAGATAGATGGGTAAGCATACACAGAGCTAGCGCCGACCACCATATTCAAGCTGGCAGTCGCGGGACCCTCGATCAGGGTGAATCCCATACCGGCACCGCATTCATCGGAAGGGGTGCCATCGGCACATGCAATAGAGTACGTAGTTGCGGAGGCATCCTATTGCCGTGGAATGTTAGCATTTGAAAAAGAGACGAAAGAAGGACAATGCATACGCCTCCAACGATAGAAGCAACGAGTGGCTGCTGGTCGAAGCCCGGAAGGAAAAGACTGGTGACGACGTTGTCAGCAGCGGCAAGGGAGCCCATGAGAGCGAGAGCGATGGCAGAACGCATTGTCAAGGAGATGATTGATAATTTAAGAAGATAATAATAGTATAAAAATGAACGAATTTGCAGTAGCGAGTGAATAGAAAACTAGAATGGTGTCTATAATAACGAACGACGAAAAGAACACGAAATATAGTAATGTACGGAGTACGGAGTGAGTATCAGAAGAAAAACATGGAGATAATGAAATAAAAAAACGCCCCTTGAGTCCTTGACTGAAGATCTAGAGCCGCCCACAAACTTACCAAGACTAAACTTGTCTCGCCTAAAGCTGGGCGTCTTGAATGCGTCTCGCTGATTGGCTCCCGGCAATTCGGCCTCCCGTGCCCTAACTTCTAAGTCCTCCGTACCTCGGAACTCCGTAGTAAGGCGGTTGTTTTGCATTTGTCTCGGATTTATAAATCAATAAGTGCATTCTTCCTAAAACTGGGCGTCCATAATATAGGTATCTAGTTATCAAATGCTACATTTTTGTGTTCAATTTTCGTACCAAGTTTTTCCAAATTCCGTAAGGTCACTTCATAAAGCAAGTATTAATCAAACTCTTTCAGAGCTTTCCCATGAAACAAGGATATCACGTTTTCATCTCCAAAAAATCGGCACGAGAGTGTCGTACGAATCCTCTGTATCCCACTTATCAATGCCAGGTACAGCCTTCTTCATCATAGCTTCAGCCTCTTCTCGAAGCTGCGCAGCCTTAGCTGCGCTATCTTCCAGGCTGTCCTGTAAAACGGCCTCAGAATCTCGCTGACACCTATTCAGTGTAGCTAATGCAAATAGTCCACTTGGTGCAAAAAAAACCTTCGTTAGCTTATATACGTTCGCAAGGGGGTTCTTATGCAACGTACTAGGCTAACATTGCTTAGTTTAATGGCTTCTCGGTTTTGAGTCGAGGTATGGATTCATCAAACATCTTTTTTGCTTGAGCATATTGGCCGAGATACACCAAACACCGAGCATGGTTTTTTATATGCCGAGCTGGGCGAGGAAGAGTTTCTTCCCCGTCCTTGATCATACTCTCCCACCATCCTTGGGACTCCTCGTACCATTTTTTCGATTCTTCATGCAGATTGGCTGTATTATAGCAGTAGGCGATATTGTTCGCGGCGAAGCAGAGCATGACTTTCATACGCGGCTTTTCCTGAAGTCGTATCTCGTACACCTGTTTGTTCAGTTCGATTGCCCTTGAAGGCTCTCCTAGACTCTCGGCGGCTTGCGCCAGGTGGCTTAGGATTGAAGCCTTCAAATTCAACTTCCTTGGCTCATCCTCGAGATTATCTAGAGCACGTAGATTGACTTCACAAACTCGCCTAAGTTCGACCATGTCGTTGATTTCGGAGAGATATCTGCTGGGTCTGGATTAGTATTTGAAACTATCTAATATGAATTTCAGTTAGAGGCTACTCGCCGCTGGCACGATGAAAGAAGGCTGCAAAATTCCCATGGTGCTTTGAATTCCTTGGAAGCCTTCACCTCTTCAATGAAGCAGTTTTTGATGTATATAACATGTTGACAATATCGACTGCACACTTCCCACCGGTCATATAATTGGCCTCTTGAACAATCTTCTGCAGGGAAAACGCGGTGGAGGAGCTGTACAGTATTATGGAAACTACGTTGGCGATCCATGGGACTCAAAAAATGCTTTAGCTGAGTCTGTATCGTTCTGTGAATGGCGATAGTACGCGAATCTTTGCTTTCCTTGACTAATGCCAAGTTAAGAAGTTTCCCCAAGACTGTGGAGAAGCTATTTATTCTAGGTATTAGCAGAAACTAGAAAGAAAGGGGAAATTAGACTTGCCTAAACTCATCCGAGCAAAAATTCCAAGTCTTCGGGAAATGGCAGTTCTTCACCATTAGCCTCAAACAGATCACGAGGAATGCTATCTGGCATCAAAAATGATAATACACCCATCAGGGACAAACTCTCCTCATCCAACGATGTGAAGATCCCATAGGGCAGAGAGTGCATCAGTTTCATGGGCGCGGTGAGGAATTTTCAGGTACATTTCTACCTATGCCATGCAAAGTAACCAATCTGAATGTTTTACCTGCATTGGAAGCTAAGCTCTTGTCGAGATTTTCAAACATATCCATCTCATTAAAAGTGCGAGACATCCTCGATTCAGGGAACTTGAGACATCGCTGTTTCGGAGCTTAGTGGTTGTTGGACAAGGAACAGAGACCGAGTCTGAAGCGGTTTCTCCACTCTATTGGAAGCTTCTTTGAGCTCCTGATTCTTTGAACAATTTGATAATTTTAGTTGGATTCATTCGTCTCTTGCCAGTGGACGGCAAAGGGAACTTTTAGGGTTTCTCTCCCTCCGAAATAGTGGAGGTGTCATAACGAAATATCAAACACTGGGCCAGCAAAAGGGGTCTTTCGTTGGGACTTCGGTGTAATACTCAAGAGCTCATTTTTGCGTAAAAGCATGCCTCATATTACGCTGTCAACGTAAAACGTGCCATACCTACCTAGGTAGGTCGTGCAGTATCTCCGGCTGAGTGGAGGTATTATGTAGACTACTGCCACGTCTGTCTGCGCGATTGGCTATACCAATGCATGAATATAAGTTGATACGACATTTGAATAACGTGGAGTCTCTTACTTTGGGTAGCGCAGGCTTAGGTGCGAATCTCTTTGTTATCTTAATGCCTCCCCCGCGATCCTCTCCAATCATGATACAATGTCTCGTTACACCTAAGGTTTGTTGAAGTTATAACTAGTCCGAGCGTAGGTTTTTGTGCTCTAATAGTTAGTCTTGAGAATTGCATGCTTTCTTTGGTGTCTAGCTTAATTATATGCACGTCGGTGTACGGTGTACTCACTCCGCGATAAAATGGATTCAGCAATACCTACATATCAGCTCTCGATCAAAGAGGTCTTCGAACGTCTTCCGCAGAATGAAAAGCTGTACACCCATCACCTGTCGCAGGCAGCATGGCACGGTAGCAGAATTATCTTGCGCCAAACTTCTCCCGAAGGCACGGGCATCTTTGACTTCATTTTCGAGCTGCACAAGGCCTGTAAAGGGAAATGGGAATACTTTGTCCAGCGCTTGGGAGTCTCAACCGAAGACGTGAATGCCTTCTTGGACTTTGCTGGCATGTTCTTGGCCAAGTTAAACAACTTCTGTGTATGTTTTCTGCCAGAATTTTGATCAAAATTAGGCCACGGATATTGATAGTTATAACAGGGAGAGGGCGACAGAAAAATCGTGCCCGTATATCAGAGGGTTCTCTGCGTAAAATGGCAAGCATCTCGTCAATAGCCACAGCTTCGCTTGAGAAAGTTATAGATGCCATGTTGTCTCTTCAGCCTTCTACTCTGGGCCTTTCAGAGTCGACGTACTACACGGGTGATACTGATATTACTGAAGATAAGATCGCTTTCGTGGCTCGCATTATGGAAAAACATGGCCTTGAGCCTGAGAATACTCGTCTCCGAAAGAGCATGGAAGGAAACAAAGTAGTATATGACATCCTTCAAGCTTCCGCACAAACGAATACTGCACTAGAAACCCATTTGAAAGGGCCAGCAACGCCTATCAACATCCTACAAGAGGACAGCAATGATGCACCATCCAGATTGTCCGCGGTGATCATTCCAGGGAGATGTCCAAAATCTGTGAGCATTTGACCAAGGCCATCCGCTTCTCAGCAAATGACACCCAAGCCCGTTACATCATGGACTACTTGGAAAGCTTCACTACAGGGAGCTTGGAAGCCTATCGCAGGTCTATGAAACACTGGGTAGCAGACTATAACCCACGAGTTGAAAGTATCTTTGGTTTTGTCGAGCTCTACCGGGATCCATATGGAGTGAGGTGCGAGTGGAGAGGTATTGTTAGCATTACGGATCCTGATGAGACTGCGAAGTTGG
The DNA here is from genome assembly GCA_023625875.1 of Trichocomaceae sp. PYS4502. Taxonomy (NCBI): domain Eukaryota; kingdom Fungi; phylum Ascomycota; class Eurotiomycetes; order Eurotiales; family Trichocomaceae; species Trichocomaceae sp. PYS4502. Next base: position 26,190 of record JAMAFX010000075.1, read on the forward strand.
CGAATTTGGTGAATAGCTCGACCCAGTTCACCAGACGCTCCCTTGGGCAGTGTCTGGTGTGAACAACGGCAAAGGTCCATTTGAAAAAACTGATTTTCAGGCGCCGCACTTTTCAATTGTTCACGGTCAGCCACTCATCTCTGGAGCTCGTTGTGAATATTGATTGAATATGGCTAATTGAATGATAGCTCTGACATTTGTCTGCAGTAATGTCTGGGAGGCTTCCAATGTCCCAAATGTAAGTGCTAAGCAAGCGGCTCAAATTATATATGGAGTCGCTCATACATTGCAATTCATAGTACAACGACATCCGTGAAACCTATGGCTTCAAGAACATTGTGTACGCTAACCGAATGAGTGCAAACGCAGACCCAAATCGCCCATTCCATTGGGTTCGTAAAGCCAAGGTAGAGGAATTCAAAAAGACCAATCACATTGTGCGTTTCATTGCAACTTCGATTCACGAACTTCTCGGCCATGGCACAGGTAAGCTTTTGGCGGAAACTTCGCCCGGTGTATACAACTTTGACCGCGAGCATCGGCCTGTCAACTCGCTGACGGGCAAACCAGTCGAATCGTGATATCGACCTGGGCAGACATGGACAAGTGTGTTCGAGAAATTGGCCGGAACAGTTGAGGAATGTAGAGCAATGCTTGTTTCGTATTACCTTGGAACACGCAAAGATATGCTCTCTATGTACGGATATGATGAAGAGAGTGAAATCAAGGCTGAAGATTGTGAGTAATCTTGTCTTCTTTCCACCCATCCCCACGCTATACCTACTCACATAATTGCCCCACTAGTGATATACAATATGTATCTCCATATGGGAGTCGAGGGCCTCCGTGCTCTTCAAGCATTCAACGTGGAACAGCAGGCATGGGGAAGCCCGCACGCCAATGTATGAATATCCATCCCAATATGCCAATGATGCACCAACTAAGTTTAATAAAGGCAAATTTTGCTATCTTCAAGCACCTGCTACTCGACGCCGACGGTCTGTTGTTGGTAGACTGTGACGAAACCGTCGGATCCCTTCATGTTCGCGTAGATCGCTCCAAAATAGCCTCGCACGGAAAGGCTTCTATCGGTCGTATTCTTCACCAAATCCATATCTGGCGCTGCACTGCGGATGTTACTAGTTGCAAGGCCTTACATGAGCCTCTCAGTGCAGTTGATGGTCAATACGAGACCTGGAGAAAGATTGTGGTGTCAAAGCCTGAGGCGCCTTGGAAGTTTGTTCAGGCGAATACCATTCTAACAGAGGACGGAGATATCGAGCTTAAGGTGTATGAGGAAAGCAATGAAGGTATAATTCAATCATTTGCAGATAGAGGGCTTTAAATTTGTGACAGTTATGTAGCATAACCGATGCGCGATATGTATCTAGAACATGTCAATCATTGACGAATGATAGCAAATACACGGCCCTTGCGCTAGTTGGTCAATAGTATATAAAAATGCAAGATGAGCTCTCATCGAGTCAGATGTCTGGGCTGTGTGAACTGTGAAGCTGCTGGAGTTTGAAGTTCGAAGCTGAAAAAGTTCATGGGCGAAATCACGTGAACACCCGTCCTAGCGCGTTTCCCCAACCGCGTCTTGGGATTTCCGTAGCTCTTTCTTTCGTGAACATCCAGACACTACAAGATATGGCAAACCTCCTCCACTGTCGAAAAAATGGCTGGATCATGTGCGAATCCCTTATTGCTGGGCTGGATCAAGGAATGGCTCGATCAGGCCCGAGAGCGCAACTCCAAGGGCTTCACAGTGTATACTCTTCTCTACCCCGGACAAAGCTTGATATCAACCGTATACTGAACGATATTTATAGCTACAAAAAGGCATATGAGTCTATGGATGCTTGCCCGCTGGAATTTAGTCATCCGTCAGAAGCTATTCAACTGAACGGCCTGGGGCCCAAACTCTGTGACAGACTTACGGAGAAACTGAAGGAGTACTGTGAGCAGAATGGCCTACCTATGCCCGAGCCACCGAGTAAAAGGCGCTCCAATCAGAAACGACAGTCCGGAGATGACCTTCCAGATGATCAACAACCGACTAAGAAGCCCAGAAAAGTGAAGCCGTACATTCCTGCTTTGCGCTCTGGGGCCTACGCCCTAGTTTTAGGCCTGTCTACGCTAGATGAAAGCTCCTCGCATGGAATGACTAAAGCTCAACTGATCGAAGTAGCACAACCGCATTCCGATTCTTCCTTCACGGCCCCTACTGACCCCACCAAATTCTATACTGCGTGGAATTCGATGAAAACGCTCATACAAAAAGAACTTGTCTACGAACATGGACGGCCTCTGAGAAAGTATGCCCTGACAGAAGAAGGCTGGGAATGTGCAAAAAGGATTCGAAATACGAGCGCAGTAGGCTTATCTGTACAAAATCAACAGGTATGCTCCAAGCACGGTGTGCTTATCCTTACAATTTTTTAACTCAGTATAGGCCTTGCCTCGCGAGCCACCCATCACATCTAGCAGTAATATGCAAAGCAAAGAGAAGACAGTTCCATTTTTCAACAGCAGCTCCAGAACCTATGTCGATGATTTTGAAATTCAAGTTCTAGATGACATAGAACCAGCTGCGACTTCATGGAGCCAGCCGCAGACGCGCTCTGAGAGCTCCACTCGATCAACAAAGCCTGTCATCTTAGCCCCTGGTAGCTTCACCGTCGAACTTATATTAGACTCTCGTGAAGTCCGTGCGAAGAATGATCGAGATTATATATCCAAAGAGCTAGAGACAAAAGGCATCAAGACACAAGTGCGGGCACTTGAACTTGGAGATGCAATGTGGGTAGCAAAATCCAAGGACCCTAGCTTTCTCGCTCGACGCGGCGAAGAAGGCGATGAAGTGATGCTCGATTGGATAGTAGAGCGCAAGCGACTTGACGATCTGATTGGATCTATCAAAGATGGCCGATTTCATGAACAGAAATTCCGACTTCGCCGCAGTGGCATTTCCAATGTAGTCTATCTCATTGAGGAATTTGCAGTTTCGCACCCGTCATCCTCAACAGCATCGGCTGGACATATGATGAACTATCAAGATGCGGTATCCTCGGCTATCGCCTCAACACAGGTCATCAATGGCTACTTCGTTAAGAAAACCAAGAACCTAGACGACACTATACGATATCTCGCGCGAATGACATTCCTCTTGCGAAAGATGTACGAAACTCCAGGTTCCTTTTTCTCTACAGGAGGCGGATCTAGTCAACCAAGCAGCAGCAATGTGAAACCCAAATCGGTAGCATTAATTCCTAGCTCTAATATTTCATCCTCCGAATCCTATCTCACTACCCTCCGCAATCTTCGTCAAGGCAGCAGCGGCAGCAGCAACCTTTCGTCCGAAAATACAACGTTCGGCGTATCATTCTCCACCTTCTCAGCCCTAACATCTAAATCCGACACACTCACTTTACGAGACGTGTTCCTCAAAATGCTCATGTGCACTAGAGGCGTGACAGGCGATAAAGCGTTGGAACTACAACGACACTGGCGCACGCCTCGAGAGTTCATGGAAGCATTCGAAGCCGTATCCTCTTCTAGCCTTCAATCGACCTCTCAGGAAGTAGCTAAAGCAAAAGAGAAAATGATTACGGACAGGATGGGAAATCTGATTGCTAAGAAGAAAATCGCAGGCGCTCTAAGTAGAAAGGTGGTTGAGGTATGGGGTGAGAGGGATTGACAGGCGCAACCCTAGTTCATTCCTTAATATTCTTTAGGGGAAGAGGAATATTGTATAGGTACCGAAATGTGTAAAATTTAGATCGTCGGGGATGTATAAATAATGCAGCAATCCATGTGGTGTAGTGCTATATATCCTAAGGTCCTAATGAATAGAGAAATTATTTCCTCAATATCCAATTCACCAACTCCCTGATATGTCTTCCTTCAATCCTCAACGCCAAACTACTCGTCACGACACTAACACTACTCAAAGCCATAGCAAGCGATGCCCAAACAGGACTCAATCTCCAGTGCCCATTAACCTGGACTTGGGTATGAGAGACAGTAACATACTTTGTACCATCAGGTATAGCATAAAACACACCGGCCGAGACAGGCACGAGGGTAACATTGTACACCGCGGCCCAGAAGAAGTTCAATTTGATGCGATTGAAGACCCGGCGAGATAACTGGACAAGCTCGAATATACTGTTGAGATTCGAGTTTAGAAGGATAAATGACGATGAAGAGATGGCCACATCGGAACCGGAGGACATTGCGATACTAACATCCGAAGCAGCCAGCGCTGGCGAGTCGTTGGTGCCGTCACCTACAAAGGCGACTATCTTTCTCTTCTGCGGATTATTCTGGGGGGACTGTTCTCCCTGAGGATTTTGCTCGTCTAGCGAAGGTGACGAATATTGGATTTTACGAATGAAATCTGCCTTTTGAGCAGGCATCACATTGGCGACCACGTTTGCGTGCGGAATACCCAAGGTAGAAGCGACGGCATACGCTGTTTTTTCATTGTCTCCAGTACACATGTACACGGATATATTTCGTTTCTGGAGCTGGGAAATGACATGAGAAGATTCCAAGCGAATAGGATCAGACGTTGCAAATATTATCGAGGCCCTGAAGGGACTTAAAATGCTAGTATCCTTTACTTCGCTGGTCGTTGATGAAGACTGACTCTTCTCGCGGAGGAGTAGCACTGCCGTAGAACGACCGGAGGACTGATACTTCGACAAGAGATTGGAAAAGAAGTAAGATTGGGAATCAGGCGTCTGATCCATAACGCTCTTCGCGAGACGTTCATTACCAATGACGGCTTCGTACAGTTTCGTCTCCCCATTGATATCTAGTGTGAAGACGCCCTTCATGCCTTGGCCGGATATCTCGAGAATATCAGATGACCTGACAATGACCCCAGGCGTCTTTGCCTTATCTTTGCAAAATTCAACAATCGCCTTAGCAATAGGATGATTACTAGTCTGCTCGAGTTCGCGCGCCAGTGTCCATGCAATGGCGACTGTCTGTGAATCCGTATTATCCAGAACCTCGTGCTCGGATACTTTCAAGTTTCCGCCCTCTGTCAAGGTACCAGTCTTATCAAAAACTATCGCATCGATTCGTGTGGCTTCCTGGAAAGCCTCACCACCTCCCCTGACCAGAATACCTCGCTTCGCCGCCAGACCGACCCCGACGAAAAGTGCCGTGGGAGCAGCAAGCGCCAAACCACATGGACATGCCACGACAAATACTGCGATAGCAAATTGCAGACTCCAGAACGTCCAACCGCCGAGCGAAGTGTCAAGATATCCAAGAGGTAGTGAGCCGGATTGGCCAAGTGCAAGCCAGATAATAAATGTAAGAATGGCTATGAGGGTTATAATAGGAACAAAATAGGCGACGATAACGTCAGCAACTCGTTCCAAAGGCGCTCTTTTGCTTTGCCCCTCCCGGACTACACTGACGATCTTGTCGAGCATTGAGGCACCTCCAACCTCTGTCACTTTGATAGAGACTTGCTGACCGACGTTCACAGATCCGGAATAGATCTGGTCGCCACTTGACTTTGAGATAGGCCCTGACTCACCCGTCAAAGAGCTCTCATCAAACTGGTATTTCCCTGTACTGCAGACTATGCCATCTGCGGGAGGAGAGGCACCGTGGGGGATAATGACAGTGTCGCCAACCTCGAGCAAATCGACATCGATCCTCTGAACACCACCACCACTGACGGTAGCTTCGTCATCTTCTCCGGGGGAGGCAGAGTTAACCAATAAAGCTTCGCTTGGCCTCAGTTTCCCTAGGTCGGAGACAGCATCGCCAGCTTTGGATTTGCTATAGGCCTCCAGAGAACGACCGGCCAGGATGAACAATGTCAAAAAGACTACACTATCAAAATATGTCGAGACATTGGTGGCAGATGAAGATCTTGTTGCAGCACCAGCTATAAGCACGCCCAGGGAGGCAACGTACGCAACCGACGTACCGGCCGAAATCAACAGGTTCATGCTACCGAAGCGGTAGAATCGACGCAAAAGTGGCACTTTACTGCCAGATCGCCACAGGGCGTGAACCTCTTTCATAGCTCGAATATGGAATATGTCTGCTCCATAGAACATGACAGGGGTAGTGGCAAAGAACATTGCCCATTCCATACGAGATACTGAGCCACCCAATATTGGCTCCGCTAGGTATTGCCGAACTTTGTTGTCCGAGGGGACAAGATCCATGAAAACGATACCGATTATGAAGGTCGGTATGGCAACCATCAAGACAAAAGCAAGACGGAAAAGAAAACGGCGTCTCTCACGCAGTTGCATTGCCCGGGAGCGGTCCTCAAGGGATGGGGGGTGGTAGATGGTTGCTTTGAATGTTTCATGCGATGAGTCGACTGTCGATACAATCCTGCGAATCGTCAAATCCGGCTGCCTGGGTGTATATTTAATTTTCAATATCGGGTCTTTCTGTGTAGGCTCTTTCGATATTTCAATGTTCTCGTCAAGTTCGGTTAATGACAGCAGCACCTTCTCAGGACAGTGGTGACAAAACATTCCGTCGACTCGAATCATCACGGTTCGTTCCGTAGGCTTTGAGACTTGTTCGTCCAACGGTTTGCAATCAATCAGCGTTGCCTCGTAGCCGATGCCGTCAATGTCATCCAATATCGTATTCGCATTACCCTTCCCCTCAAACACCACCCGTGCACTAGCAGAGATGAGGTCTACCGCAACATCATTAACGTAGGGAAGATCCCGGACAACTTGGGTTATTTTCCCAACACATGCACCGCAGCTCATGCCACTGATACTGATATTTGCAACGTATTTATTTGAAGCAAGATTCCTATGAGAAGGGGCCTTGTTCCGTTCGACAACTTTAATAAGCGATGCGTCGTAGCCGATAGCTTCGATCTCGTCACAAATCTTTTCGCTATATGATCTCTCGCCAGAGAAAACGATATTTGCACTGTTGGACACCAGGCTAACAGTAGCATCCTTCACATGGTCTAGCTGCTTAACGTGGTGAGTAATCGAGTTCACGCAGGAGGCACAGGTCATTCCACCAATGCTGAATCGGGCTTCGTATTCCGGAACAGTTTGCTCCTCTGATTTGGATATCTTCTCCACGGTGTCAATTACGGCGTCAAAGCCAGTACTCTCTAATTCTTCGATGACTTTGTCGATATTCTCCTTCGGCCCGGTATAGGTGATGGAAGCGCTGTTGGTCAACAGTGTCACAGATACTTCCTTCACGAAGTCTAACCGTTGTATGGTCTCAGTGATCGAGCTCGCGCACGCACCACAGGTCATTCCTGATATACTTATGCGAGTACTGAAAATATCGGGCTGTCTTGGCTGTGCAACATGTACGGACTCCAGTGCCGGCGTGTCCATTTTCTCTTTCGGTATGCCGCCATGTTGAGCACTATATGCTTTGTCTTCTAGTTGCCGTTCCTTCTGACACGCCTTACAATTGTCGATGTGTTTCTTGCGTTGCAACTCATACGCTGCCCGGTCTCCTCGTACTGTCCTACTGTTATGAGAAGCCGATGGGGACGTGAGCAGCGGAGGCCGTACAACAGGCGGCGACGTAACCCAAGAAGAAGTGTCAATAGACTCCAGAATACGTTTTCCTGACTCATCTTGAGTAGTTGCAAGCTGTACTTCAAATGCAGCATCAATTAGCGTCTTTGCCAGATCTGCTGTGCTAATATCAGGTCCATGATGGACCCGCACTTCCTGCTGCAGAACGGAGACGTCGACGCTCCTGACGGACCGGTAGAAGCTGAGGATCTCTTTGACGAGAGCGACGCACGATGCACAGTGGATGTTTGTTGCCAGGAGGACGGTGACCAGGTCTGCTGGCCTACTTCCTGCGCCGTTGTCGGTTGTATGCATATCAGCTGTACGTAGTACGGGGTACATGCAATGCAGATCAAGGATTGTAAGAGAAGCAACTTCAAGTAGTGTCAGGATATGAATGGAGATGCTTCCTGTCAGATTTATTTATTCATCACATCTCGACAAGCAGGAATAGTTATAGTTATGTCGTCCTCCTTCGTTTCGTTCGTAGGCAGGAGGGCACGGATTATGTAAGACATCCACGCACAAATGCCGCAGCGGGATCGGCCAATCAGAAGCCGGCTGGCGACTGAGAGACTTCTGCGAGAGGCCGAATGCATCGCCATCTTGTTTTCGATGTTTTTCTGTTCTTTTCTTGCATGATGTCTATCTGTCACAGGTTGGCTGAGCCCACTGCCAAGGCATTAAGTTAGTCGGTATGTCTCGCCGCCTCTGAGCCTCACATGAGGATGAGGATATGTAACCATATCTGGCATATCAGAATATTCCGATACAGTGTGCTACCTAGGTACGTAGTTAATATAGAACGATTTGATGAGGCCACATACTAACCTCATCAAGAGTTAGTTGATCTCAGCCTCACTGTGTTTTCGCGACGAGTCTCAGAAATCCGAAGTGTTCATGACAACCATGATTGAGACATGGGCTCTTCAAGTTGCTTTATGGCTGTAGAAAGGGCCTCAAAGTGAGCAAGAAGCTCTGCCTACTACCGGGTATTAGTTTTGGTTTCTTCTCTTCTTCTATACTTAGGTAGTTACTATTATAAGGTGGTCTCCTATTGGTCCCAAGACAGACCAGCAGCTAATGTACCTGATATTGACGAGAGGTATAATTATTCGGAGAAAACAACGGATGGTCTAGACGTATAAAGGCTCAACTCCGAAAGTTAAATATAGAATCTGTCACTTGAAAGTTAAGAGTTGACACACGCACAGCACAGGGAGATCGCAGCCTTGTGAAGGCAGTGAAGCGCCCAAGCCCTAAGCCAGCCACGTCGCCCGACAACCAATAGAACTAACTACCTACCTAGGTAGACTTGGCTTCAGCTCCGAGACTGCGCTGCATGCTGCTTTTGAGGAAAGGTATTAATACTAGGGCTCTGTGCCATGCTTATGTACCTAGCAATTCACTGAACTTTTCTCTCAAGATTAAGAGTATATGTAGGCCTCCGGGTCATATAACCACAGCCTAGATCTTGGGACTATTAGATCTACACACACATGCGAACGGCAGGTGATGATGGCGAAATCTCGGACTCAAGGAAGGCACCGGCGCGAGAAAGCCCTCGTTCTCCTGGCACTGGTGACTCCAATGATAGTCAGCGCTGTCTTGGTGGCCCTATCAGCATTTGGTCTATACTTCAACAGTGCTTCCACGAGATGGATTGAGGATAATCGTGCGGCCGTCCAGATCATTGTTCAAATTTTATCCACAATACTCGGCGCTTGTCAAATCAAAGCAATCGGCAGTGCAATGACGATGTCGAAGAATATCGAGATGCAATCACGACCCATCTCCTTGGATAACCTGAAGCTCTGGAATGCGCTGCAACTTGGCAAATTCGACTTTGATCTCCCACTGAAACCCATGATTCTCCTGGCTTTGTACGTTATCGCGATTCAACTTCCGTCGGCACTGTGGGCTGGAGCAATCACTCCAACGATCGCCATCGTGAATATTACTGGGGAGGTAGTCATCCCGAATTATAGCCAGTCGACTGTGGAAAAATGGGGACGGCAATGGAGACCAGCTGCAGATGATGGTCTATCCAGCAATACTTCAGCTTTGGGAACTTTCACATACTTGCCATGGAAAGGTCAGTATTCTGCAGCTCGCATCAGGTATTTCCTGTACGACAAATGCTAACTTTCATCTGACTGATATAGCCAAAACAGGCCTGCTCCTAAGCTCCATCAATCAAGCATCAAGCCCAAACTCTTCTCTACCTCAGAGTAAGAAGCTAGACAACACCGGTTATTCGTTCATAGGGCGCTCTTACGGCGTCGCTTCTACCGTGGGACTCGGCCCTCCGTTGATTCCGACATTAGTTTTTCTGGGAATCAACGATGGAGATATTGTAAGCTATCCATACCAAGAGCCAGGTTACAGAGCACAAGATATTGTAAGTTATTCATACCAAGAGCCAGGTTACAGAGCACAAGTCGAATGTGTATACAATCAATCAAGTGCTCTCGAGCTTTATATTGTTGCAGGGATTCCTAGTCCAGGAGGAGTATACTGGCCTCAGGGAATCTGGGCCAACGGATCATTACCGAACGGAAACTGGTTTGGCTTCCCTACCTGGGCTGTCGAGGACAACAGTACGGTAGTTGCGCTGGCTGGTGTTCTCAGCGACTCCAGTTATATGTATGGGTTCGTTGGAGGTAACTTTTATAACTCGACGTCATCTATTCCGCTAGACAAAATCCAGTGCGAAGCAACCTTTATTCCAACAGCATTTCAAGTGCAAGTTGCAGTGCCAACAAAGGAGATTTCAGTAGCTGTTTTGCAGAACGCAAGACAAGGATCCCCGGATATCGATAGCTCTCGCGGGCTTGTTAATGCAACGTTCTTCTGTCCAAGCTCTCTATCGCAGATTCTAACAACTGGATATACCTCAGTCTTCGGCGACGCGTTCAAAGTCAACGCAGATAGTGTTAGAGCTCGGGAGCTTCATAACAATCTCACATCCTCGGATGTACTCGCAGCCGCTGCCGAAGGCATTGAGCAGTTGCTCGACGGCTGTTTTGGAAGCATTGGTGCTGCTCAAATGATGCTATCAAATGACACCCAAACAGTCGAGGGAAAACTTAGCGTCCAGACCATGCGCCTCGGCGAGGTGCGATACATTTATTCGATCTTCGCAATCAGCACAACGATAACTCTACTACTAAGCATTGAGGCTTTGAGGACTAGGTTTTGGAAGTCGTTACCATCACTCAATTCGATGGACTTGAAATCTTCCATCTTGGCTACAGCAAGAGGAGGTAATAATCTGCCAGGATCCGGAGCTGGATGGGATGGAAACGCGGCCGATCGCACTGCCGGTGAAATTCGTGCCATGGTAAGAGCCGGAGAGCCGGAAATTATTCTCCAGGGGAAAGTAAACCTGGAGAAGACGGTGAGGGAATCGAGGGCTAATGATGAGCCACTACTCAATGATTCGGAGGCGGCTGCAACTTGAGGACGAGAAAATCTTTTTCAATTGGATGTCAAGAGTAATGTATACTTACCACCATGCTGACAGCTATTAATAGGAAATATTAATTCAATGATCCAAAGTGAGACTTTACATGTTGGAAATGTAAGATATTAATATGGGCTAGGCCTGTATTAAACCCAGTGGTCTGTTAGCAGCCCTCAGCAGGTTGAATGAAAGATACAACCTTCTTTTCTCTGTATCTTGAGGTGATTATAAAATATACATCTACATAGTTTTAGCTATATCAGTTTACTCAATATTATGCAGTATGCCTAGGTAGATTGCCTTATAGGAGCACTAATGGCGCTGATACAGCCACTATAATCATCAATATGCATAGACTGGAAGTTATTTAATATTAAATATTATCAGTTAGCCTATTAAGTATTATCACTGACACTATTACAGCTGTAATCACCAATATGCATAGGCTGGAAGTTACCTAATATTAAATATTGTTAGTTAGTCTACTAAGTACCATCAGTGACACTATTGCAGCCCGGGCGTGTGGTGATGAAAAGAATGGTAATAATAATAGGAACTGGGTTGAATCTGCCATGTCTAGTCTATATAGGTTTCTTATCTTAGTCCAAAACTTCCAATAGGCTAGACTACCTAGGTAAATGAAAAATATATTTTGGATCAGTGTAAGCTAACTTTGGACCTATGCCATCTGCAACCTGTCTGATATTCCAACAATACGCTGCATAAGGATTCGCTCATTCTTCAACCAGTTTAGAGGCATGCATATACAAACTTCAATACAAAATACCTTTGAATTAGAACTGATAGAAATAGGTACATACATGTATGATATTGATACATAAACAAGCCAAACACCATATCTCAATACAACATACCTAGGTAACCTTACTAACTTCACACCGTACCAGATACCCCGAGATGTCTAATGACATCTTCAGCTGTAAACTCCGGACTGAATGTCCAGTGTGGAGTTACCCATCGCTCAAAATCCGGACACCAGACCTTTTCCGAGAGTTGCTGGCCTCTGGTCCTAGCACTACGTCTGGTTGAAGTAACATTCGAGGGCTTTTCTCTCTTTTTTCGTTTTTGTGAAGGGTCGGCCGTATCATTATCATCATCTTGATGGTATCTCTTTGGATCTCGTTGAGTATCTGCTTGATTGAAATTGTCTGACTCAGCCGCTTTGCTGGTATTAGGCTCAAGTGGTGTGAAATAGAGATCTTGTAGTTCTCGTAACTTAGCAAGCTGGTCTTTTGATAGGACGGCCTCGGCTCTAGGACTACCCAGAATGTGAAATGCTCTCCGAAGAGATGCGAGGGGATGTCCATGCCACTGTCTGACCTTCGTAAATGCCGCTAAACCCATCTGCCAGAACTGCTCTCGCTCGCTGGGATCTGAGATAAGATCATTATTGTATTGATATGGCCTGACCATTATTGGTTGGTATAGACCTCCTGTAGCATCTTCCGGTATCTTCTTAGCCAGCATCTGATGGACTTTATATTGGTTCGCAGTTGGTACGGTCCGAGTAGCTCCAGTATCTTGTCGTTTTTGCCGATCATCCTTTTCGAATTTGATGAAATAATCAAGGTCTTCCGGGAAGAAAACGAAGCCCAGATCTACCCAGTGGTCAAATTGCTGATGGCATACCTTACATAGAGAAATTGCATTGGCGTTTGACAATAATGGAAAATCTAGTAATCCGCTCTCGGACCAGATGTCCGTCTGGATTTACGTTAATGCATATTAGCATTCCATACCAACGAAGCCAGTATACCGAGGCTGCATACCTGCGTATCCTCTTTGGCAATTACATGACAGACATCAGGGTCTAGTCCTCGGCATGCCCAGCACTTCTGGTCCGCATGCTGTTTGACCTTTTTTTTTTTTTTTTTTTGTATTGACCGAAAAATCTCCACTCCGGTTTGTCGGTGTCTGTGAAGACAGCGGCGGCTGTGCAGCAGCACGCTTCTCGAATCGTACCGCTTTGGGTCTGGGAGATGGCTGTTGAGATGTCATTTTGTCAGGCGTCGATGATAAGAATCATTGGAGTATTTCTCAAGATCCTCTAGATACTGACCTGTTATGCTATTTTCGTGCTCCTTCCTCAAATTTTCCTACAGTCTTGCCCTTTCCTCGAGTTGCGTGCTCGTGCTGGAAGGAAATTGCTGTAGATACGTGAACTATACCGATACATGTACATAGTTGGCAGATTAGTAACATTGAGGCTCTCCATAAGGTATCTGCCTAAACATATCTACGAGTCACATATTACAAATTTGATGATTATAGAAATAAGTATCGTCACAACTCGTCAACAAGATTAACTTATGGTTGGTTAGGGCTAGGGTTAGGAAAATCGAAAATCTCGCTTCTACCGTGGGACTCAGGTCGGCTGTGCCTTGATCGAGATAATTGACGGCGACTGGGATGACAGAGCTCCAAACGGGCATATAGCTCACCGGTGTCATTTCGATACAGTACCTAGGTAGAGACTGACTATATCTCCACGAATGAGAGGATTCGGTTGTACTCTTCGATCTACCTGTAGGACAGTTCGCCACAAAGACTACTGAGTAAACGGACCAGGATGAAAAGAATGGTAATAATAATTCCTGCTGCATGCAAGCAATGTATAACTGATAGTATCTAAGAATATGTTGTAATCATAAATTAATCATCGTAATCGTAGTAGTCCTCTTCCTCCTCGTCGTAATTCCCAGCAAAGGCGTTCTCCAGATCACGGCCATCTTTGTCGCCATCTTCGCCCTCATCTGCCTCCTCGTCATCCTCCTCATCCTCATCGTCATCGCCTAGATTGAACAACCCGATGGCCCCAGTTTTAGCCGCAGCTCGAGTGGTTGTATCTGTATTGATGGGTTTTATGTTAGAAGAAGACGAAGAAGGTCCCCGCGAGACAACGCTCTGGCTCCGACTTCTCCTCCCTGCCTCGGCCTTCTCCATCTCTGCCGCGCCCTCATCACCGTATAAATCGAACAGCATCTTATAATTAATCTTCTTACTATACCCCCTCTGCTCAAGCATCATCCTGGTAGCCTCCGCAGGCGTCGAGGCACGACTGCTCTTCCCATCCTCGCCCTGGAGATAGGTGACATCACCCAATCGGCCTTTACGGCGTTTGCGCGGCTTTCTTTGGCCAGTCTTGTTATCACCCGTATCCTCGCTAAGCGAAAATGCCCGCTTCAGTGCCTTGGCCTGCTGGTCACGGAGATAATCCCTGTTTTCGTGCACCCAGATCCGCTCCTTGATTTCGACTTCGGCCGGTGAGAGAAGACAGTTTGCAACCTCCGGGTCAGATTCGAATTCAGACGCATCGATTTCCGCATTGTCGGACACTGGCGGACGAGTCGGTGCTGCCGGTTTTTCCACCGCAGTCGTTGCAGCTTCTACCATGTCGGAGCCCTGGGTTAGGAACTGGTTCATTTCATTCTCAAGTGCTTGTTCGGAAGCGAGCTCTTCGGGGGTTGGTTCGGGCAATGGCTGCTTTTTCCGCCCTCGTTTGGGCTTTGATACATCCGCACCCACATCTGCATCTGCACCGTCAATGGCTGACTGGGCCAGAAGTTGTGCTTCAATGCTAGATACCGCGCCATCTGCGGTATTGTTATACGATATTTCAGTCAAGGCGGGATCGATAGGAATATCAGGAATAGCAAATCCATCGGCATCAACACGGTTTTTGCTTGCAGCTGTAGCAGCCGCAGCCGCAGCCGGCTGCTGCTCGGAGGAATCATTTGCCTCATTCCCCGCGGCAGCGGTCTCTGATGCTACTTCTATTGCCTTTTTCCTTCGACCATTTTTATTTTTCGACTGAGTAAAGGATGGGGGGTCGTGTGCACTCTCCAGATGGACCGAACGGAACTCATCTACGGTAAGACCGCCGCTATCAGTTGAACCGAATTCGTTCAGTCGCTGATTGATCGTCACCTCGGTGACCTTCACGACGTAAACGACCTCACGCACGGTACGCCGGAAATTATTCATTCGAGCCGCCAGAATGAGAGCAGCTCCGCAGATACCTGCAGGACGACGACCGGTTGTCATCCAGTCGCGGTTCATGCGCTGCACGATTCTCGCCGCCTCCTTGGCTACATGCATGGTCTTATTACCAAACTCGAGCTGTCTGGCAAATCTCAGAATCAGGTTCTCCGGGTCGACCGGGTTCATGGTGAAAACCGTGCCGCCGAGACGCAGTTCTTCCAGCAACAGCTTATACGCACGACCGACTTTGAACACGTTGATCATCAACACATCCGACAAATCGATAAGCATGACCGTATTCCCCGCCTGGCGTCGACAGGCAATATATAGACAAACAGCAGCCACCGTCTTTGTGCGCCGCCCCTGTATGAAGTTCAAGCCGACAGCCAACTTGAACACTTGGCCGGCAGCCTTCTGCGCGCTTTCGGGGATATCCAGCGCCAGAGCCATTTGCTGGATGTAGCGATTACCGTTCTGCTCCGTGATCTCACGGCTTTCCATGCCCCCTCCGCGATGGAAGCCCGGTCCAGTGCTACGCGTATGGGTCTGGTCGGCACCGACATACGAGCCTTGCACAATCGCCGCACCGGCCGAGGTTTCTCCAAAGGAGACCTCTGAGACGAGAGTATCTTCACTGACCACCGAACCACAAGTCCTACATACTTTCATGTTCATGTCATCGTCATGAATGATATCCGGCGCTGGACAGCTTGGGTTCGGACAAGACTGGGCTGATTTCTTGCCATTATTATGATTATTGGTGTGATTAACGCCGCTGCTGGCAGTGACCTTTGGTGGTGATGGTAGTGCTGCTGCTCCTTGGGGGCGCTTGAGTGGAATGCCTCCGGACTGAGGAGGCCGGAGACTCTGCAGCCTGCCCACCGACTGCCGCGGTTGAAATGTTGGTTTGACAGGAGGCATGGCTGGGCTGATCGCTAACAAGCGACGCTAGTTTGATATCTCCTAATTTCGTTCTCGGAGATGATTATCCGACGTATATCATATCTTCAGTTTTGTGTTCTTGTTTTCCTTTTGTGGTGATGTCAACTCATCGAGACTCGTTCAAAGTCGCGTAAGAGCCATGACCTCTTCTCTTCAAAGTCGCAGCTTGTGCCAGTTAATGAGACCGGTTCAAACGATCTAGTTGTAAGACAGCAAAGCAAAGGGGCCCCTTTTAATATGATTGATAGTATATCTATCACAGGTACAGCGTAGAGACAACACAGGCTGAAGCTATCGAGGCGCGGCGAACTTCCGAGCGAAAGAAAATTTCGCCTCGATCGGATGGCGGAACGGTTGAACTCGACTCAATCACCAGCGGGCCGGTCATGTGACCACGCGTCCAAATAGGCTGCAGCCAAATTTCAGGTTTCGATTCCGCCTTCCACCGCTTGCATACAATATTAAGATATTAAGGCTGGATGGGAGCAATATTTGTGAAGCTCTTTGTTTTCTTTCTTTGAGCTTATTTTACTACGACGGAAGATATAAACCATAATTTAACGTTCTTTTTCATTGCTAATTTCTAATTAACTTACTGTTCCTCTTTCTCTTCCTTTTGACTTTGTAATTTCGAAGACCGCACCTTCCATGCCAATCAGTAAGAATTAGTAGCAGTAAGACATTGGTGAAAACGTAGCGAATTAGCAAAAGCGTCGTTTTAAGTCAAATGCGAGACCATATTCAAAATAAGAAGAAGAAAAAAAAGATATCGAGTAAATGTCGGACTTAAATATCCCGAATCCAGAGACGAACAAGGTAAATGAGAAGAACAAAAATTATAAATCGATGTCCATGTCCGTCCCCATACTCATCATCACCGCACCATCGGTCAAAGGCGCCTTCTCGCCGTTAGCTACAGCATGGCCATCCTTGCTAATGCGTGCAATTGGAATACCGTTTCCAACAAGACTGTCGACTTGGTCATTGCGTTCAGGAGCCAATGAACGTTCGGGAGATCGGTCATTTGCACGTAGGATGTCGGTGCCCTCGAATTGGATAGGCGTTGATCGAAGATTCTGTAGGCAGTTGTCTAGATTCGAGGCTACCAGCTGTCCCTCGGTCAAGTCCTCCTTGAAGAGAAAAAAGTAAGAGGATGGGTCAAACCGGTAAGTACTGGACATGGCTGAATTATTCGTCACTGTGCGAGGAATGATGTCGTGTGCTGGAAGAGCAGCAACCAGATATGCATTAAGGCTGCGATTTTTGAGAACAATGCGGGCATTTCGGAGGTATTTATAGAAATGATTATTGATATACTTCTCCCAGCCCGAAACTGCAGGGGCCATGTCGCCATCGTGGCTGACTCGTTGCCAGCTAATACCAAGTAGAAGCGTTACATCATCAACACGAGGTTCGTCTGCCGTATTGAAGGGATTGCTTTTGCGGCGGTTATCGCCGTTGGTCTTAGGTTGCATTTGGTGTCGGATCCATGCAAGTTCGACATCATCTACCTCTGGTGCTGAGGTGTCGAGGCGTTGAGACTTACGGCTTGGGCCATCTCGGTTGTTAGCGTATTGAATATGATGAGGCATGTTGGATGATGAAGCAGCTCTAAAAGCTCCCATTTGAGGCTGCTCTTCGTGCCACGTGCCAGTGTGGCCGGCAGAAGGTGCAACGCTGGACTTCGAGCTGGGGAAGTCATCGTCATCGCCATCCATTAGAGATCTCTTGCGTGATGGGTTCGTGAATATAGTCTTTGCGGAGGAAGACGCGGGTGTCCAGGATGACGAGTGACGCGTTGGTGCTTTGAATGGGCTCGCGTAGGCGGCATCCATAGACCACGAGCCAGAGTCAAATGCTTGGAGACCTTGCATTGACTGAGAAGGGAATTGAAATGATGGGTGGTTTCGAGATGGGGACAGAATCATGGTTGGGCCCTCGGAGAGATTGTTATATAGAACGGAAGGCATGTTGGCGGCGAGGTAGTGTTAGTTTGCAGCGTAACCGGCGAGGAGAATATAAAGTGAAGGGTGTTTGAGATGATATCTGTCTGTCTGTCTGTCTGTCAAGGTGAGTTGAGTCTCAGTGAGCAGTTAGAAACCTTTGCATCCAAAGCCAGTAGTATCACGTCAAGACGGATATAGCTTGACTGCAATCTGGAGACGCGGTTCGGCAGCGTAAGAAATCAAGAGGCGTGATTCTGGTGCGTAACGAACGCGAAGCAGAGGACGATGGGGGGAGGAAGGAAGGAAAAAGAGAGAGAAAAGATGTTGAGAAGCAGCAATGGCTCCGTGAGAATGCAGACAAGAAGGCAATGGAATGGACGAGATGAGGAGAAGAGAGAGAGAGAAGTCAGCAGGCGGGGGGGGTCGGGAAGGGTTGCTTTTCGAGAGAGGAGCCAGAAAGATTAGGGCAAGGCTGTAACTAAGTGTACGGAGTAAGTGTAAGTGATGAAGGACGACGGATGCGGGCGCGGATCTCTCCCTTTCTGCCGATGATTCCACGATGCGATGCGATGCGGTGCGGAGGAAGGAACGAGAGTCGGGCCTATGGCAGGCTCTATCCAGCCACAGAAAGTGGAGCAGCTGACGGACCAGTCGAGGCAGGCATCGGTCAGCCAATAGGAACACTTTGAGCAGCTTGGCCCGGGATGACAAGCATTGCCCTGCCATGCCTGGAAGTACGCGCGACGCCGCAGATCCGCGTTATTCCTGAAAGAGAAAGTCCGCGTTGTTGCGCAGCTGTAGTACCGGCACTGGACCCACCACGGTAGTTTTTATTGGCGGAATTGACGAAGACCGCAGGCTTGGCATTCCACTCGGTGGCTGAATAGCGGTCCTGTGATTGGCGAGCCGTGTGATGGCGTGAAAATTTTAACGCCAATGAGAAGACCGAATCACCGTTGCCTTAGGCCTGGAATCTCAGGCATCGGAAACTAAAGCCTGGTGCGACGTGGTTATGCGCCGATACGGTAAAGAATTAAAAAGCCTTTCTCATATATTTATTATATAGTTATTGATTTTCATATACGAACACTACCATGATAAAAACACAGCGGCACCCAAGCTCCGGTGCATTGTCTATCTAAACACATCGAACAAGAAGACGGGAATTAAGGAAATTGGCGCTTATAGTCACAATGAGGCATAAAAATCAGACGACCCAAATGCCCGCACAAGTATGCAGTCAATGATCGAAGCAGTCAGTCTGTTACATAAAATTGTTGGGGAAAGATATTTGCGTAGATTCTTCCCTGTAAAAAGAACAGAATCGGAAAAGGAAAAAAAAGGCGTAAGGGAAGGATCAAAGGGTAGAAGAAGAATGGTGACAAATAGGTTCAAGACACTGCTCACAACTGGCTGCAAAGTTCCAGCGGATCCAACCGTTGCAGTCGACGAAATAATATATGAAAGAATATCTTCCCTGCAATCGATGAATGTGGCATATCGAATTTCGGCCGTAACATGTCTGTGCAGCACACGGGTATTCCAGGAACGCCTAAAATAGACCGGCCAATTCATAACGAAGGAGTTCTTCAAGAAGTCCACACAAGGAACCGAATTCCAGGAGCACAGCCTGGAAGTAGAAACACCAATGTTTGGCTTTTATGTTGACGCGCAAGAATCCTCACACAGGCGATGGCACAAGGCCTCAATTTAGGAGCGACCGGCAGTCGCGCCACCAAGGGCACCACGCACGCGGTCTACTGAGTCAGTGGCGTAGCTAGGAGCAAGTGCACCGGCGAAGAGGAAGAACCCGATAACCACGGCACCGATGATGACGAGGCGACGTTGGCCAGGGTTGGTGTTGCCATACTCGGCCCAGGAACGGTGGGCTTGACCAGTGTATTCCTTGATCTTCTCACCACCAAGCTTGTAGTAGACTAGACCACCGAGAGCGATGGAGTAACCGAAGAATTGAAGGCCAGTGACCGGAGTGTGCCAGATAGCCATGGAGGCGGCGACAAGAAGAATATCCTTCAGCACACCACAGAGTGTCATGACCAAAGAGGAGGTTTTGCCAATCTTTATATTCGTTTAGTAAAGAAATGCGGTAATGATTCAAGAGTGCCACTTACCAAGAAGACAACAGAGACATTCAACATGAAAGCTACCATAGCGTTAGCCAGAAGGGTGAGCAGACCGACATTGTAGATGTCGCCCATAGTCATTTTCGGGATTTCAAGGAAGAGAGCAGTGACACCATTCATGACAGCGCAGACCGGAGCAAAGTAGTAAAGAGAGACGAGAGGGTCCATCTTAAACTCGGCAGAGCTCAACAGGCGTTGTACCATGACCAGACGCACAGCTTCGAAGATGATACCACCGATTTGGAACAAGAAACCGATGAAGACAAACTTGATTTCACCGAAAGAGGCAATGATGACGCCAATGACAATGGCAGAGACATTGAGAAGCACCTTCAAGTTCACGGGAGACATTCCCAATCCCCAGGTAGCCAACAAGACGGCAACGGGGGTCGTGGCCTTGAGCATTTGGATGAATGCGACGCTGAGGTACAAGTAGGTGACGTTTCCGCAAATCAAACTCAGACTGAAGAAGAGACCAATAGGGACAATCGCACGGAGGTAGACGCGGCCAGTCATCTTAACAGACTTGCGACCATCAAGTAAAGTCGTGGTACGAGCGAGAAGTTGGGTCATGATGGTAGCAAACAACAAATGCCATGTTGTCAAGAAGATCGCTGGATTTCAGTTAGACTGCGTTATATTCATTTAAAAAAAAGCACTCGTTTCACATACGGTAACCTATTCGAACAAGCTCATTAGCATTCGCTGCAACTAACGGTCATCGAGATATTCTCATCACTTACGGAATTTGGCATAGTCCAAGATGTGCTTGTTAAACAGAATAACACTGGAACTCAAGGCAATCCAGGTACTGCAGAAAAGGGTCAGCGGCTGTATACTTTCCCTCCCACTTACATCTGTAGAGTACTCACGAGACATAAAAGGCAGGATGCAGAGCAGCCTTTGGAGGCTCCGACTTTTCGGCAGCTGGATTGACAGTTGGCAGGACGGGCTCGGGGCGAGAAACCTCGCCTGAGGTGCGGACTTTTTCGCCGTCGGAGCTCATTGTCGTAGCGAGGATATGGGCTTGTTCACTGAAAAAGCGTTGAAGATCGAAGGGGCGCTGCCGAAAGTGGCCGCTGTTGCTGAACGACGAGGATGCCACGGGGAGCGGTTGCGAAAATGATGAGGATTAAAGTGGTAGCAGAGGGTATCTGTTAAAAACGGCAGAAGACGTGAAGAAGCTTAACGAGTGGCTGTGATCGACTGCTGGGAAGCAGGTGACGAACACCAAAATAAAAAGAGCAAAAAAAGGTTTATGGTCGATTAGAGAAGACGCACGTAAACGGGCATGGGAAGAGGAAGAGGGAGGAGGTAATGATGATGGTAAAAGGACGGAATAGGGTTTTTTGACTGTCCAAGGGATGGTGGAATGGGCAGTGTCGCAGCGGTGGGGGCGAGCGTGGTTTCTTTCTCTGGCTGGCGTCTGAAGCGACGGGAAACTTTTTTCCTTTTCCCTCGGTCCTTTCCAGAAGCTATGGGAGGGGACAATCAAA
This sequence comes from Trichocomaceae sp. PYS4502, assembly GCA_023625875.1. NCBI lineage: Eukaryota > Fungi > Ascomycota > Eurotiomycetes > Eurotiales > Trichocomaceae > Trichocomaceae sp. PYS4502. The sequence continues at coordinate 47,742 of JAMAFX010000075.1, forward strand.
GTCGAAAGGATTAATGAAATGATCGATCCCGAGTAGCCAGTCGTCTTTTTCCTTTTCTTGTTTGTAAGTCGCTGTTCTCGCTGGGGGGCGCTGACGCTAAAGAGGCCCGTTGAGCGGAACGGGCCAACCAGATATAACACAAGCGGGGATCGACCAGGGCCGTGGGATCGTCTAGGCGCGGTGACAGCACGGTGGTCACAGAGGAGGGGTGATAGAGGGACGCTGGGAAAAGCAGAGGACGGTAAATTTTGTCGGATGGATGCTGAGAAGTTGGTGCAGCTGCGGCTGGATCAGTGGATAATGTACTTGAAGTTGTCGGGTCGCTTGGGACTTGAAAGTTGAAGCTGAGGGAGAAGCTGAGAAGGACAAGCAAAAGCGGGTCCCGGAAAGCGTGACCACCGACCTTACCGTATTAGGCCACTAGGCCCAGTTTAATGCAACCAGCGAACGTGCTGCGTCTGTACGGCAGGAGAGGAAAAGAGGAAAGGGAAAAGGGGGCGGGGGAGACGAGACTCCATTGGGAATGGTGGATTCTTGGCTTTGAAACACAGTCTCACAGACTCTCACTGTTTCAGGTCCGCAGATGACACCTAATCCGCTTGCGTGTTGTTGTTGCCCTTGCGGCTCCTTCGTGTCTCACCCATTCCAAGGTTCTACATAGTAGTACATACGATTCTTTGCTATTTATATGCATCTGTGCGGATATAGGTACGGAGTACTACATCTACAGAATTTACTGCTTAGTACGTACTTACACAGGTGCGCTCTGTACACGTTACGTGCGTTGCCTGTTGAGAGGCCAAAACGCGGAGCAGTGCTGTGATTGGCCACTCTGGTGCTCGGGGCTGTGTAATTCTCATACGTACAAATACGGCTCCATGGTATTGCCACAAGCGGTGAGCTTATCCTAGGTATCTTTGTGTACGTACCTTACGGTATCTACGGAGTACTAAGGGAAGATCACTGAACAAATGCCCTGGTTGAAGTTCTCGTGGGGCCGACCTCCGTAGTTGTACGTACCACGATTCCACCAGGCAGTTACTTGTTCAAGAATCCTATCGAATACGTAAGTACGGAGTAGTACTTCATTTGTTTGATGCACATCCAAGTGGAATGGAAGATCGCTCGCGGTGCGACGCGTAATGAGGTCTTGGCGCAAGGCCCCTAATTTACCTCGCTTAGTCAGGCCATGCCAGCCAATCAAGGCTACCATGGCTATCTCCTAGACTCCTACTGGTCCAGGACTGGCAATTGCGTGCAGAAGCTACCGAGAGCTTAAATCCGCCATTATTGTGAGGAGTTAGAACAAGCGATTGACCAGTTATTGGTCCATTCCATACTCCGTAGACAAGATACATACGGAGTACTCACTCATTATATAAGTTATAACTGCTTCGCATATGTCATGGCATAGGATCGACCACAGAAACTAACAGAAAAACCAAGCTATCACCAGCCTGGGTACTCCGTAGTGTACGATAAACACGCCCATCAGTGGAACCCGAAATCTGTAACTGACACTAACTGTGTCAAGTTTCAACGTTCAACCATTCTTGTGCAACTTCCAGATGATTAATTGGAACTCGTCATGTCGAGCAAATGTCACTTTGCATGAATCCACCACTGGCCGCCCGATTAGGCATGCTATGACAGCGATCATTGATCATTGATCAAGGACGGTCTCCCTCACGAGTGTCTGGGCGACGGGCGTATTGCCGCAATATCAGTAAGATTACTACTAGTAGTCTAGTACTAGTACGTAGTAGTTGCCGTACGACTGCGTACAAGGCTTTATTCCCTGAATTGTACGGAGTAAATAGAGTGCAAAATCATGCTACTCATGGAGCACTTCTCCGTCAATCTCATCGATGTAACCAGCCAGGGAGATATGATCGTGGATTCAGCCAAATGCGATTAGATCGACCGCAAACAGGGCAGCCAGTGGTCTACCCTATCATGGCAATGGCTTGTAGAGAGCCGCTTCCGGCGATCGGAATGCTGCTAGCATATGCTATTGGCATATGGCGTGTGCCAGAGAGTTCGACAAGCACAAGCATTGTCAAGCACGTTCCTGGGCAAGAGGGAAAAATGGTGGCGCCGTGGCGGCCACCAAAAACACGTAGCTAATCCAGATTCAGGGGAGAACGAAGCAGAAAAGTGGAAATTGGAGGCCGTCTAATGGGGCGACGCGAGATTATCTAATAATCTACTCCGTAATATCCTCACGACACGGGCCTGGAAAGGGGCAAACTCCACTCGACCCGACGGTTAGCACGATCAATCACAAGCTTGTTCAATGCTAGTCAGGTTACTAGCCGGAGGCAGGAGGCAGAAAATAACAATACGCAAAACGGAAGAGAGAGAGAAAAAAAAGGAGAGAGATCCTGCCATCCTGGGACCTGAGGCAGGAACCACGTCCACGCTACACCTACACCGCCCAAACCCCCACAGCTGTACTTTCCTTCCCAGCTTCCCTTTTCTCTCCTCTCCTGAAGTAACCAATTCTTTTCTTCCGCCATCTTCGTCCTTTTATTTAAATATTCTCCTTTCTGATTCATTGCTGTTGCCGTCGTTAGCGACACAAGCCTTCGCTTATGCTTAACGTCGCCCGCAGAACTTTACAACGTGTGCCCAGCTTCCAGGATATCCTCCAAGGCAGAATGAGCCACCCGGACATGTACGCCTCTGCTTCAGTAACGCGGCTGTATTGCGCATAGCTAACCATTGCATTGTCCAATCCCACAGTTCTGTTGACGTTCTCGTCATCGGTGCAGGCCCAACTGGACTGGGTGCTGCGAAGCGCTTGAACCAGATTGTGCGTTATCTTCCTTCCCCCGCCCCTCGGGAAAGCCCGCCACGAGGGGAAAAGTGGAAAGGAGAAGTGCAACTGAACTAACATACGTGATGAATCCAGGATGGCCCATCATGGCTCATTGTGGACTCCAACGAGATCCCAGGTGGTCTTGCTTCCACCGATGTTACTCCTGAGGGATTCGTAAGTCTCATAATTCTGCCACTTACGATTACGATACCACGTACATGGTGGGAGAAAAGCAAAATACATCTAACAACACATCCTCAAACGGCAGTTGTACGACGTCGGCGGTCATGTCATCTTCTCTCACTACAAATACTTTGATGATTGCATTGATGAAGCTCTCCCTAAACCAGACGACTGGTACACACACCAGCGTATCTCTTACGTCCGCTGCCAGGGCCAATGGGTCCCCTACCCTTTCCAAAACAACATCTCCATGCTTCCCAAGCAGGAACAGGTTCGCTGCATCGAGGGCATGATCGATGCCGCTTTGGAAGCTCGTACCGCTACTACCAAGCCGAAGACTTTCGACGAGTGGATTCTTCGTCAAATGGGCACTGGTCTTGCCGACCTTTTCATGAGGCCCTACAACTTCAAGGTGTGGGCCGTTCCCACTACCAAGGTAAACAAAACATTCCCTCCCCTCCCGAAATTTTAGTATATATATGGCAGGCGCTGACATTCTCTGTCAGATGCAATGCGCCTGGCTCGGAGAGCGTGTTGCTGCTCCCAATGTCAAGGCCGTGACCACCAACGTTATCCTGAACAAGACTGCCGGAAACTGGGGCCCTAATGCCACTTTCCGTTTCCCCGCGCGTGATGGTACCGGTGGTATCTGGATTGCTGTCGCCAACACTCTTCCCAAGGAAAAGACTCGCTTCGGTGAGCACGGAAAGGTCACCAAGGTGAACCCCAACACCAAGGTGGTTACCCTGGGCGATGGTACTACTGTCGGTTACGAGAAGCTGGTTTCCACCATGGCCGTTGACGCTTTGGCTGAGCAAATTGGTGACGAGGAGCTTATCGACTACACCAAGGAACTCTTCTACTCTTCCACCCACGTCGTTGGAGTTGGTATCCGTGGAGAACGACCTGAGCGTATTGGAGACAAGTGCTGGGTATGTGACCTATCCTACTCTATTTATTGTTCTCTCGATTTCGCACGTAAAGCTCCCACGAAGCGTCGAACTAACACAAAATCCAGCTCTACTTCCCTGAGGACAACTGCCCATTCTACCGTGCCACTATCTTCTCCAACTACTCGCCATACAACCAGCCAGACGCATCTAAGAAACTCCCTACCATCCAACTCGCTAACGGCTCCCGCCCAGCGAACAGTGAACCCAAGGCTGGTCCTTACTGGTCCATCATGTTGGAAATCTCCGAATCTTCATACAAGCCCGTTGACATTGAGAATATCTTGAAGGACTCCATCCAGGGTCTTGTCAACACTGAAATGCTTAAGCCAGGTGATGAGATCGTCTCCACCTACCACCGCCGCTTCGACCACGGTTACCCTACTCCCTCCCTCGAGCGTGAGGGTGCCCTCACCAAGCTTCTGCCCAAGCTCCAAGAGAAGGGTATCTGGTCCCGCGGCCGTTTCGGCAGCTGGCGCTACGAAGTTGGCAACCAGGACCACTCTTTCATGCTTGGTGTCGAAGCTGTTGATAACATTGTCAACGGTGCCGTTGAGCTGACCCTCAATTACCCTGACTTTGTCAACGGTCGACAGAACACTGAACGTCGTCTCGTTGATGGTGCTCAAGTTTTTGCTAAGAAGAAGTAAATTTATAGAGGAAAAGAACAGGAAACACCAAAATACAAGAGAAAAGAGACATTTCAACTTTTTTCTACCCCGATATGTTCATATATGAAGAGGGGCGCATAATTTTTGTTTTGTCCATTTGGATTTGATTGTCTTTTTTTCTCTTTTCTTCTACTTCATAACCTTTACTTTTTGATGATCTCTTCTTGCAAAGACCTATCTAGATTTCTTTCCTTTGTCGAATTTTCTCTTCTTGACCGCTTATGTTCCCCAACCTTTTTATTTTTTTATATTACCCTTTTGTGACGAATGAACCTTATATCATTAAACATGGAATGGAGCATCAATAGTTTACCGTTTTGCATTTTATTCTCTTCTTTTCCACTACCCCTATTTTTATTAGTTACAATATTCAATACATGAATATATTCTTCCTACTCATTTCTATGAATATCACGGCGTTCGTACGTGGATGCTTAGAAGCCAACTAGGGTACCTAGGTAGAAGATGAATTGGAGAGGAGGACCCTGAATGTACCTAGGTACTTAGGTATGTATAAAGTGACGTATATATACTCTCTTGAGTTTTCTAGCAAATTCGTCGACAATCTTATGAAAGAACCAATTACTTGGCTGTAACTTGTATTCAAGTTTTATCGTGCTGAGCCCCCAAAACATGAATGCTCAGATCAGCATTGATCCCTATTATATATTACTGAACACCGGTAGTAGGAATTTGACTTGGGGATTCATTCGTTTGAAGTTGTTGCTGCAAATGAAAAATTCGCTGAAGATAAAGAGTCTCCAGAGTCTGCATTGTGGTGCGAAATTGTGCCTTGATGATGACAGTATATGTCAGATACATAGGTGAAGAAGCTTCAGTCTCATAGCCTATACGGAGTCTTACTCGAGTCTTCTCGGTCATTCCCTTCTACACTTATCCCTCTTTTCGAATTTAGTCTCGCGTAAACTCCGGCTAGAATACGATTCTCAGATACGTGTGCGTCGCCATGGCGTATATCAGGTGCACTGTCGTACTGTCCGGGAGATGACCAGGTAAAGCTTTGGCTAGGGCTTGTGGTTGATGGATAATATTCTTCGATTTCGGTGTCACTCGTAGCATTGTCAACATCTAAGTCGCCAAGCTGCATGGGAACGGCCGCTTTCGCTTTGTGAAGATGATGGATTGCCTGTAGGATCTGGTATATCTCGTGGTCTGGAAGCGAGATCATGGTAGGGGAAGGCCGGAACATTGCTGATGATTCGACGTAGACGATTGGAAAGCTATATATATATATATATAAATCCAACAAGACAATAGAAGGCGTTGGGCTCGGAGGAAGTTGGTGAAGAGAGACGGAGAGGAGGTATTGCACTCCTTCCTAATTGGGAAATCACCTGCCAGGGCAAGAGGAAGGAGCGACTCATGCTCAGTGCTGGGCAACTGCCTTCCATATCTACTTCTATCCCACTCCAACTCCAACTCCAACTTCAACCTCAACCTCAACCTCATCCTCATCCTCATCTTCATCTTCTGTCTGTCTGCCTGTCGGTCTGTCTTCTACTATTCCACAGCTTGGGTGCCCACTATCTGCTGTTATGTCCTCTGCCACTGTCTCACCTCGTGGACGGTGAGCAATGCGCGTCCCTTCATATTCATGATACTTAGGCATCGTCTGGCCCGCCAAGAGAGACAGAAATAGGCTTCCGGCCGTTTAACTTGATCATGTCCCAGTCTTGCCAACAATAAAGCTTCTGATGTCTTGGATAGGCCGTCCTGAAACTTCTCAGGTAGGCTGTGCAAAGATGCAGCGCAGTGGACCACGCTGCTGTCCCAGTTTCATCGCTGTTTAGTTTGCTGAGCATCTGGAATGTCACTAACGGCAGAATCTTTCAGTTCACACTAGTTATATGAATCCAGACGATAGTTAAATGCCCAATAGCGCTCGCTTTATCGTTTTGGAAGAGACGTCATCCTGCCCAGGCTTTGTTTCAATGGCATGTGCGCTATGTTGGAAAAAAGCAAATTTAATGGAATGATAACAACAAAAACAGTCCACCATTGCGCAAATAGACAAACGCGAGCCAGCGTTGGGCGGCAAAGTTTGCGTGTCCCGTTAAGCGTCGCCGTCAACCCCCCTTTCGAAGCGCGGGCCCCAAGAATTACAGTAATGTACGAAGACCACTGCTACCCCCTCTAATAACTTATACCGCTCACGCCATGGCATTCATGCCAGTGTCGCTCCCCATCCTCCGCTACGTCTCGCTGCCTACCGCTATCTTCCGTCGTTTGTCGTCCTCGTCACCAGCCTCTCTTTGATTGCGAGTCGCCCGCCGCCTATTATCAGTCTTGACGCTTCTCCGTATCATGCCTCATCCCATGTGAAAGCCATCAACACCGCCATAACTCTGGGTACATCCTATCTGTGCCTCTTGGCTGGGCATTTATACTCGTTTTGATTTTTACCACGGTCTTTTTGAGCGCGCATATTCGCACTACATCTTGTCCCATTTATTCCGAAGTCTTCATACCCCAATTTTAGCAGATACGATACACACCGCAGGGATCTCAAAATGGACGGCGATCTAAGCTTATCACAATCCTTTGGCGGACTGAGAATAGCGAACCCTGATGACTGCTCCTTGGATTCAGAAGACGCGGTTGTTTCCGGCGTAGCTAGTCAATCGCTTTCATCAACCTATCCTGTGGTGGATCATGAACAATCCAGCGATCACAATGACACACCAGCTCCGACGATTCCATCATCACTGGATGATCTGAGACCTGACTTTATGCAAGAGCCGGAATTATCTAGCTCGTTCAAATCGCAAATCCCCCCTGCCGAAAACACGTCGTCTCAACGGCAGCGCTCGTCAGTTGCCTACTTACCGGAGAATCCCCTTTCTAACCAACATCATCAAAGCATACCTCGATCCGCGTCAACCCATGTGCATAATCATTATGCAACTGGAGTCACACCGGCTGCTGCTCGAGGGGACTTGAATAACTATCGTATTCGTACGGATTCCGGCGCGTCGGCGAACAATAAAATGTCTCGTGTAGATTCGAGAGGTGGATCTGCGGCCCTCCAAGCAGGAGTGCCGTCAAGGGACAATAGTCACAGTGATCGATCATACAAGCAAAGCCAATATGTTTCCGCCAACGGTCCTGCGCCTTTGCGAAAGAGCTCACGGATGGGACACAACAATCCTGCGGGTTCGCCATATGCGATGGAAAATGGCCCTCCAGCGAGCAGTGAGGACTGGCAAGATCGTGGAGCTGCCGTTGGTATCAGGCAGGAAGTGGATGCCAACGGTCGAACGGTGTCTCGATACATTAAGAAGGGCGTTCGAGATTTTTCTTTTGGACAGACATTGGGCGAGGGATCGTATAGTACAGTGTGTCTGGCGACTGATCGCCAGACCCTCAATGAATATGCAATCAAAATCCTTGATAAACGCCATATCATCAAAGAGAAGAAAGTCAAATATGTCAATGTTGAGAAAGACGCGTTGAATCGTCTTACCGATCACCCCGGTATTGTCCGACTATATTATACTTTTCAGGATGAACGTTCTCTCTATTTTGTTCTCGACTATTGCAAAGGAGGAGAGTTACTTGGAGTCCTGAAACGAATGGTTACATTTGATGAAGAATGCACGCGGTTCTATGGTGCACAAATTCTTGACACCATTGACTACATGCATAAACGAGGAATCATACACCGCGATTTGAAGCCTGAGAATATTCTACTGGACAGTCAGATGCATACCAAAATCACCGACTTTGGCACTGCAAAGATACTTGATACATCGAAGAAGGCTGAAGGGGGATCTGGCGAGATCCCTTCATTGGACTCAACAAATCCCCCCGAATTGGAGCGCGCTAGCTCATTTGTCGGAACTGCGGAATACGTTAGCCCGGAGCTACTCACGGACAAGAACGCCTGCAAGGCCAGCGATCTGTGGGCTTTTGGCTGTATTATCTTCCAGCTTCTCGCGGGCCGGCCACCGTTCAAAGCAGCCAATGAGTACCTGACGTTTCAGAAGATTGTCGCTCTTGAATATGAGTTTCCTACGGGCTTTCCCTCTGTTGCCCGTGACCTGGTTGAGCGGCTTCTTGTGCTGGACCCTGCGCGTCGTCTCCCCATTGAGCATATCAAGAACCACCAGTTTTTTGACGGTGTTTCATGGGGACGAGGGCTCTGGAAGCAAAAGGCACCTCGCTTGAAAGCCTATGTGCCTCCTCCACGGGAGCCGATCAAGCTGAATAGCGGAACTGACGAAGATAGCTTTCCTCCAAACATCTCTTCTGCGTCTTCTGGTGCGATACCTGCCTCTAAATCGACGAGGACCTATCCCCGCGTAATCACGGAGCTACCCCCACCAAGTCAGCTCGACATCGAATGGTCGCCTGTATTGAAGAAAGACAATGAGCGCATTCTAAAGTTAGGAATTTTGACCGTGTTGTCGTCTCATGCTTCTCACAGCCCATCAGGGCGAAATGGACACGGAGAGTCTGAAACATCCAAAAAGTTTTCTCGATTCTTTGGCGGAAGTACGAATAAGAAGAAGCAAAGGCTAGTAATGATCACATCCTCAGCACGGATCATCATCACGGCTGCTACCGGTGATGAGAAAAGGGTGAAACTTGAGATTTCACTTTTGACCCCCAAAACCACGTATAGAAGCACAGTAGACGCCAAGGGATCTGCTTCTTGGATTGTGGACACAGTAAGTTTTATCCAAGCTTCTTATCTTGTTTTGTCTATTCCAAACCTTCTGGTTATGGAAACTATTGTTTGTGATTTGAAATTGTCTAACTCTTACCCCCGCGCAGCGAGATAAACACTTTGTCTTTGAAGAACCAAAAAACGGCTCTTCTAGCTCAGCGCCAGCAGCAACTTCAATCCAGGAATGGATCGACACTTTGGATCGAGCAAAAGACTTGGCACTATCGCAACAAAGCAGCACATATTCGGGCGATGAATACCGCGATTTGTCATCTGCGTTTTCCAGTCAAGCAAATACTCTGGACCACAGTGCGGAATTCCAGAATGAGCATGCACCACCACCACCATCCGGGCGAACAACACTCCAAAAGAGCGTGGCAGCCGCAGACTCTGAATCGATCAAGGGGAAAAAGCGGTTTAGCAAGCGACATTCCAAGAATGGCCTGGCTGCTGTCTTTTAGCATCGAACGTCCCGACAGCATTATACTAGAGGAATATCACTCGTTTTTATATCTTTTTTCTGTCCTTGTGTCTCTTCCTGATACCCTTCTTCCTCCGCAAGCTGAAACGTGAGAGTTCGAAATTTCATTGAGCGTTGAGGAGAATCATCATGGGTAATCAGTATTCCCACCACCACCATTTTCTTACATTGCAGTCCTCCTTGATCCTCAAATGGCATTTTATTGCATTTATTGCATTATAGTGATGTGACTTGCTTCTTCTGCATAGCAAATGAGAACCTTTGCAGGCGTTGACTTTTTTTTTTGCCTTTGTTTCTTCTCTATACTTACTTACCTTCTCTCATCTCTTTACTTTTCCTTAAAATTTTCTCTACCATTTCAACCCCCCTCTCAATACTGTTTCTCATATGTCGAGCGTTAACCCGTGTTTTTATTATTTATTAATACGTACGTTTGCACAGAAAGGACCAATTTTAATGCGGTATTCTCTCAGACTCTCACCTCTGCATTTTACCTAGGTATTATATTTGATTACCTAGGTAGACATTTTCTAATTATTTTGGAAACATGAACTGATAATTCTACCTTCTAGGTTTGTATATGTATATACTACTTAATTATGTTCATAGAGGCAAGTAAGTACCCGAAAGAAAGATGTTTTGTGCAATACTAGTCTTATATGAAAAGCCAGTCCGTACTCGACTGGTCAAGTTCCCGAATCCAATCAAATCCTTCCTCATCCTCAACATCCGACAGGAGAAAGCTGCTGCTGCCTGTTTGTCGGTTTCGCCGCCGCCGCCGCTGCTGCTCATCTTGCTTATCCCACATGACTTTCAGCACGGAGGCGGCGCTTTGCAAGTTGAAACTATAGAATCCATTCCATAAAGATCCCAGTAGTCGTAGCGTGGCAATTCGCTGCTCGATGCTTGTGCTTTCTGCGCCGGCGATGAAAGTGGGCCAGATGAGACATTTGAAGTGTTCGTCATCGGGAGAAATAAAGGATAGGTTTTGGAGTAGCTCGTTCTCTACGACCCGGCGGTCTCGTAGAGGACCGGCTGATGTTGTAGGTATTGACCCATTCGACATCGGAATAAGATCGGATGAGAAAGTGGTAGGAGCCATTTTCCATACAACTCGCCTAGCATAGAGATAGACAGCGGCTTTGTAGGCGCGCGCAAGAGCAATGCGCTGAGATAAATCTGTTAATGCCAAATATGACTGCATGTCCTCGGCCCATATGTAGGGATCAAAGGCATCAATGTGGCGCAGGATTGCGAGCGGGGAGTCGGGCCGCGTCGCTTGTCCAGATGGGGAGAGGAAGGATAGTGAGTACTCGGCTGTCTGGCCTGGCTCGGAATAACGCTGTGCGTGCACAAAGAAAATTGCGTCCAGCAGATAGGCTGGACAACCAACCCAAAGTGTTCTTTCTAGGCGCTTGAGCACGGCTGTCCCCATACCCGGCGAATAAAAGGGTTTTGAAAGTACCCCGGGTCTGGCAAGAGTTGAGCCCATGATTTCCGTTATGAGACAGGAATCGATGACAAACGATTCTATGCCGCTCGTGACGGGAAGATTGTTCACATCTGAGAGCCTGCCTCTCAGGATGTTTTTGGCGCCTTCGAGGTGATACATCCATGCCGTGTCTCCTGATTCAACCATGTTGAGCAAGATCAAGACAAAGATTGCCGCAACTGTCCGGTCATCAATTCGTGTGGTGTTGTTTGACACTTCGATGGATAGTTGGCGCAAAGCACGCTGTTTAAACCGCAAGAAGTGCTCATAGGCTTGGGAATTAAGGGGCTTCACGAGGGCCATTTCTAACTTCGTTGTCCCACCGACAGGCTGAGAGTCACCATTTGACATGTACGCGAATTCTAATGCTCCAATGGCGGCTAGAGAATTTGCTAATATCGGTGAGCTATCAATATAGGGAAAGAGTTCCCTGTAAGGATTCTTAACGGCATCGTATAGAGCGAACCATTTGACGCAGTGTCCACTGACTGTTGCACAGGGTTAGAAGATGCTTCCTGATTCGTGGTTCCAATTTGACGAAGGGTCTCCTTACAGATGTTTATGTAGAACCTATCCATCTTACTCAAGTCTTGAAAGAGCGGATCGACGAGTGAATACACGGGCGGCCTCATTCGGACATTTTGAAGCCGTGCCAGTGCGGCATCATCGGTACGGGATTCATATTGCTGGGTTCCAGACAGATTCGATAGAACGAGTTGCTGTTCTTCCTGACTATTACTTGCCCACTCTTCGCTTCGATTTCCGTCTTTCGAGCGCCATGTTGGTGGTCTAGAGAGCATCTCGGGAGTACCGGAGGCCACAGCGATGGGACTGCTGTTCTCGGAGCTAGACGACGAGCCATGATCAACGACATCGTCAAAGCTCAGGCCCATCATCTTGCCCCGGCTGGCCACTCCGCCTTTCACCCACACCAACGGCTTCTTGTAGCCCAGGCACTCCTTGCCGGCATTGCGGCACTTGCGACAGGTAGGATGCTCATTGTCGCAGACAATTCGACGCCGGCGACAAGTATAGCATCCTTTGGTCATGGTCCGGCTGAAGTGAAGCGTTTTGGCCACGCCAAGTGGCAGTCAGTGCACATTCCGGAGACTGAGACTCTGGATTCAACATGAACATTGCAGTGAACAAGAAGAAGAAGAAGAAGAACGGAAAGACGAGTCTCCGATAAGAAAAGAAGCAGCGGTGGGGGTTGTGCCTGAGGCAGCGATCTATAGATACGAACTTCTCCACCAACCACGATACTGATATTCGATAGTGATACTGATAGTCGTGCACTATGTAACTATAAAAGAGGTATGCTTAACAGTATATACAATCAGTCTCAGCTTGCATTCTGTGTTTGTACTTATTCTGATACTATACTGAACTACCTGGGTAATAGCTGCCTGATGGCTGCCTGATTGGTAAGGACGACATCCGGCTGTTTTGGGACTAGCGCGCATCGCCACCCGTGATGGGTCCTTCCAGCCAATCAAAGCTCGAATTCCGACGCACACAGCCTCATTGAATGATTGAATCAGGAAAGAGCGAGGCATCTCAACCTCAACCTCAACCTCAACTCTTCTCTTCTCTCGCCTTCTTTTCTTTTACAGCTCTGCATCTAGCTCGGTGACTGCCTGCAAGTAGGCGAAAACAAAGGCGGAGACGAGGACAGTATCGCCCGCTGCGTTGGGAGAAAGAGTGTAGCTGCGGGGAAGACGCGTTGCCTTCACTGCCAAGTTACCAGAGAGCGAGCACTGAGCAGGACAATGTTTGAGTAGGGCTTATTGAATTGATGCCCCCTGCCCAGGTACACCTCTGATGGCCATGGTTTCCTATCCGGAGTCAGTTGATCGTGCAAAAGCCCCGCCGCCAGCCTCGAGCTCGTCGCGTCTATCGCACTCGAGCCGACGTCACCACCGTCATGGGCGCTCGCATCACGGCGGATCCTCTTATAGCCCGCAGAATGAATTTCCGATCTTCGCGCATACGGGGGACGTGGAAATAGTGATTGCCGCCAAGGGCCAAGAAAAACGGTACCTGCTGCATCGTCTGATCTTGTCGCAATGTTCGGGGTTTTTTGAAGCAAGCACCAGTGAGGAATGGACGCGCTATGAAATGCAAAAGGAGTCCGCCGCCGCCGTCGATTCCGATCCCAGTTTGCAAAGCATTGCCGAAGATGGATCCTCCATTCTGTCGCGCCGGGGCAGTGCCCACAGTGCTTCGCTGCCACCGAGGCTGAGATGGAGGTATGAACTGGACTGGCAAAACAAGGAATCAGATGAGGAGCCGATTCTGGTGCGGAAGGTGAGTCGGAAACAAAGCCAACAGCTTTCTTTTGCTCTGTTTATTCCCGGTGTTAATACGTCCAATACAAAAGCATACAACATCCGATCCGTCTTTCGCTGTACCATCGTCCTTCTCGTTGCCAACCCCTCAGCCGATAACGAAACCGGTTGCACCTCGAGCTGGGTTTTTCCGATCTGTTGCTAATCTAGCTGGTATGCAATCTGCTGTGCATATTCCATCGAATGCAGCGGTTCCAGATGCCGAGACACATCCTCTTATCCGCGACTACGACAACCTCTTCCGGATATTCTATAATTTCCCACCAATTTTAAACAATGTGAATATTGCAACTGCTTACTCGGAGTGTAAGGCGCTTCTCAGTCTGGCAGACATGTACGACGCACTTGGGGTAGTGGGCTCACGGATTGATCATCATTTGCTCCGGTTTTCGTCTCGATTGTTCAAGCAAATAGCAAAGTATCCTCCAAGCTACCTAAAACTAGGCTACTTGGCCCACAGCCGTGTTATCTTTACAGAAGCCCTCATACACGTGGTGGGACAATGGCCTGCCGCACAATCTCAGCTACACAACGGTGCACCTCTACCCGATGATGCCCTGAATCTGATCGAAGACAAGGTAGATGATCTGGAAGACCTGAAGGCACGCGTCGATGCGAAACTCTTCCGTCTCACATTGACAACACCTAGAGGCGAACGTGTCAGTCCTTCCAACGCGTACTTGGATTGGCTGGCAGTGTCCCTCTTCAGGCAGTGGTTTGTCGATAATACAACGCCGCCGCCCGCGCCAATACTGAAGAATTCGTCGGCTGGTTCCTCCGGTGGTGGTGCTGTACGACATGCAGCCGGAATGACGCCCATTTCCACAGGCCGTGTTTATCGGCTCATTGGTTCCTCCTCGCCTGAAGCGTATCTGCCACATGACGAACTGAAGCGTTTCTTAAAGTTGCGAGTGTCGTCATCTTCCGAGTCACTATATACACGAGATAGTTTCAAACGATTTGAACGCAAGATGGACGAGATCAAGCGTTTAGCACGAGAAGTGGTGAAGCCGCTGATGAGGAACTTCCTTGAGCTGGACCTCAAGGGAAGTGACACCAACGGAGGATCTGGAGGCAGTGGGGTGGGAGACGGTGGCATTGGAGGACTACCATATTTGACTTGCACCAAGATCGAAGAATCAGATCTCCCGTGGAGATGAGTACGCTTGAATGTGCTGTGCACTTTGAGTAGTTGGAGGTTCTTTTTTCTCTAATTCCAGTCAGGGACACCAGGATTGATTTCTTTCTTTTCTTTTACGACGGACAGGCTTATGATTGACGAAATATGATATCCCAGATACGCAGATCTTCTCTTTATGTCCCTTCACTGCTCTTTCTTTCTTATGATATTGGTTTTAATTGGTATTTTGATAATAGTGCTGTTCCTAGTATATGATAGCAAGCATTGAGCATGGAATGTTATCTTGTTTCATACCTGGGTTGATATTGTACCTAGGTAGCTTGCGGGGTTCTTCCCGGTGCTAATACTCTGGGTCTCTCCACGCAATTCTTCGTTGACCCTATTTATTGATTCAAACAACTGTATATGCCTTGGAAAAAGAAGGAGAAAGCAACAAGAATCACCTTCCAAGGCAAGGAACATGTCCAAACCAGCCGCTGCAGACATCCACCACGCAATCAGGCTTCTGATCATCAACCTGGTCGGCATCAAGGACGAAACGGGGAAATTCCTGATGCACCTGGAGGACGGGCGGATCATCGACACAAAATCATGGTCTGGCTGGGAATGGACTCACGGCATCGGGCTGTACGGAGTGTGGAAATACTACGAGATGACGGGGGACGCATCGCTTCTGAAAATCATTGAAGACTGGTTCTCCGCTCGGTTTGCTGAGGGAGGGACGACTAAGAATATAAACACCATGGCTGCGCTGCTTACGCTGGCGTGTGTATACGAAGGGACGGGGAATGTCACGTATCTGCCCTGGCTCGATGCATGGGCTGAATGGGCCATGTATGATCTGCCGCGGACCAAGTACGGAGGTATGCAGCATATCACCTACGACAACGAGAACGCCCAGCAACTTTGGGACGACACCCTAATGATGACTGTCCTGCCCCTGGCCAAGATTGGCAAAGTGCTTGGACGGCCCGAGTATCTGACAGAGGCCAAGAAGCAGTTTCTGATACACATCAAATACCTGTTTGACTCTCGCACCGGCCTGTTCTTCCACGGCTGGACGTTTGAGGACGGAGGACACAACTTTGCACAGGCCCTGTGGGCGCGAGGGAACAGCTGGCTCACCATTGCCATTCCCGAAATACTGGAGCTGCTCGAGTTCCGGGACGCCAATGACCCGATCCGCACGCATCTTATCGACACATTAGACGCGCAGTGCGAAGCATTAAAGCGCTTCCAACACCCGTCTGGGTACTGGCGCACACTAATTAACTACGCGGACGACGGCTCTTATGTTGAAGCGTCAGCCACGGCTGGATTCGCCTTTGGCATTCTCAAGGCCCAGCGAAAGCGCTACATAGGTCGGCAGTACCGTGATACGGCCGGCAGGGCCATCCAGGCCGTGCTGGGAGCAATTGACCAGCAGGGAGAGCTTCAGAATACCAGTTTTGGGACGCCCATGGGCCACAGTTTGGACTTCTACCGACAAATCCCGGTGACTGCGATGCCGTATGGACAGGCGATGGCGATTATGGCGCTGGTGGAATATCTGCGGACGTACTTATAAATACTACTAAATCGATAGATTGGTATATACTATATAGTATATACTACCTACCTAGGTAGGCATAGAGAATTAACAGCCTAAGTTACCTAGGTCCTAGCGAGTGTGTCTAAGTCTTGCGTGATTTCCGGCGTTCCTCCACCATCTGCAGCTAACCTAGTCAACTCCACGATGGTTATATACCGAGATTGCCCCTCCAGAACCTCTTCATTCACTTAGATACCTTCACAGCTTTCTCTCAGTCAACGACCATGGCTTCAGCAACAGACATCCCCGAGAATAACGCTGCCATTGCAGAGGAAGAACCCCTTTTGGGGCCACCGGGCAGTGTGCAACAGCGCAGCTCCACGCCCATCTACTACAATCTGCTCACTGGTGCGTTCTGTTCCTCGACTGACACATTTCTTCTAAGTTCTCACATCTCGCTACAGGCAGTGCAATAGTCGCCCAGGCTGGCATCTGGGTGGTAAGTTATTTACCTGATTTAATAGGATATCCTAGATATACCTAGGTATGTATATAGTAATCATACTGACGGCTTCGGTAGTTGACCGCAGTCGTCTGGAAGGCCATATTCTCTCATGACCTAATCTTCTTCTCGCTGCATCCGGTATGTGGACTTTGAGGTATCAATAGGTACCGTTGTCTGGCAGAGTCTGACCTTGTCTAGCTGTTTAATACCGCCGCCATACTGCTGCAAGTGCAATCCATTCTGGTCCTCCAGCCTACATCGACGCCTCACCAGAAAAGCCTAGGCACCTACATCCATTTTGCGGTCCTGGTACTCAGTCTGGGGGCTTTCATTACGGCCTTTGCTATCATCGAAATCAACAAAGGCGACCACCCGCGCCTGACCTCGCTGCATGGCATCCTTGGATTGATCACATACATCGTCATCATCCTGCAAGCACTCGTTGGCGTGGCCCAGTTCTGGGTCCCAGCATGGGTTTTCGGCAGTGTCGACAATGGCAAGAAGATTTATAAATACCATCGTGTCTCTGGCTACGCGCTGCTTCTGCTGGAGCTCATCACGGTGGTGGCCGCTACAAAGACCACTTTTAACGAGAATGTGTTGCACATTGGCCTGGCGGTTGTTATTCTAAGCGCCATCCTCACGTTTCTTGGTGTCTCTGCACGTATCAGGAAGCAGAAACTTGGCTTGTAAGACTTGTCTGGATACTTCGTGGTCGTATACATGTAACCGGCGTCCGTTGCTCATATAAATTTCCATGCCGGAATCTAGATATTTTTGATATTATTTTTATATATAATATGAGAATATCGTTGTGAATGAAGAAAACCTATCAAACAATATAAATGCATAAAAATTTTTAATCCATGGCGTAGACGAGGGAAGCCGCAGAAACTTCCCGCGAGCTGACAACATCCTTCTGATGTAAAGTACACACTACATCCGTACAACACACCATGCCATCGCACGTCTCGCGCTCGCCACTGAACCACTACAGATCGTTGATCCGGCGGAAATTCAGCTCTACATGTCGTCGATGCCGTAGCGGAGAACTCGCCCGCCCGCCAACCGCGCCCAAGCCCGTCCCCGATGTGAAGCTGATTCGAGAGCACGCCGATGTCTTCGCGCGCAATTGCGTCAACCGCAACTACACGGCTTACGAAGAGTATCCTCACCGTATCAAGGAGCTCTATGCAGAAACAAAGAAGCTCGAGCAATTGCTGCTAGGCCCCCGGAGGAAACTCAAGGAATTGGAAAAGGCCATCGGTCGCGTCGCCGCTCAGGGACTGGAATCTAAGGAATTGGCAGCTTTACGTGAAGAAGCACAGAACCTGAAAAGGAATTCTGAAGAGACATTGCTCAAGAAGGAGTCCCTCGACAATGAAATCCAGCAACTCGCTCTTTCCCTGCCCAACCTGACGTCCCCCGAAGCCCCCGTTGGTGACGAACCGCGGTTACTGGGGTATATCAATTTCGACCACCAATGGGTGAAAGAACACCGCCGTCCATTCCGGTCTCATGTCGAGATCGGCACGATGCTTGATTTACTTGATTTTACGAGCTCGGCAACATCAACGGGCTGGGGGTGGTATTTTCTCACAAATGAGAGTGCCCTCCTAGAACAAGCCTTGATCCAGTACTCGATGAGCGTGGCACTACGTCGTGGATGGAAAGCCGTCTCGCCGCCATCCATTGTATACTCTTACATCCAGGAAGCATGCGGGTATCAGCCGCGAGACCATAATAACGAGCAGCAAATATGGCACATTGAGCAAAGTGAAAAGGACAAGGCCAAGCCCCAGCGATCGCTGGCCGGAACTGCCGAAATCCCCCTGGCAGCTATGTATGCAGGACGAGACATTGACCAGTCGCTCTTACCTCTGAAGTTTGTCGGTGCTAGTCGATGCTACCGCGCCGAAGCTGGTGCGCGCGGCGTTGACACGAAGGGCTTGTACCGGGTCCACGAATTCACCAAGGTGGAACTTTTTGGCTGGTCGGATAATCCGCAGTCCAATACTTCAGATCCCACATTCGCAGGTTGCAACCCCCTAAACGAATTATTCAACGAACTATTGGAGATACAGTTGGAGATACTGGGCTCTTTGGAACTGCCATGCCGAATACTCGAAATGCCTACGACCGATCTAGGAGCGAGTGCGTCGAGGAAACGTGATATCGAGGCGCTGTTTCCGTCGCGTCTGCGTGTACTACCCAGCTCATCATCTCAGCCTGGCGAAGGAGAGGTTGACATCGAGACCGGGTGGGGAGAAGTTACGTCTGCTTCGATCTGTACGGACTACCAAAGTCGTCGTTTAGGAACGCGGATTCGGGGCGGCCAGGACAAAAAGTCTCGCTATCCTCTCACTGTCAACGGCACGGCTGTGGCCGTCCCTCGAGTGCTCGCCGCTATTTTGGAGAATGGCTGGGACGAAGCAAGACAAGTCGTAGTGATCCCAAAGGTTTTGCGGCAGTGGATGGGAGGAATGGAGACAATCGGCAAGAAATGAGTCTATATCCATATCCATATCCATACTGTGTACTATACAACGAACCCCGTGTACATTAACCACTCACCAATCAATCTTGTAAATATTGCGTGCTACAGTTCCCACAATTTCCCAGTGTATATGGTTCCAAGGTTATCGGCGAGCTCCGAAGTCTTTGCTTAGCGGAACCGAGCGCCTGTTGCACAATGCAGACTTTGATAGCTGGGTATGTATGTCTTCGAATAGGGAAACCTAGCAATTCTAGCCTAGATCCAAGTTTTAAACATCTTCAGTGTGTGTTTGTGTATAAACAAGTAGGGAATATCGAGACCGATAAGATAAGACCTATCCCCTCATCTGTCTCGCTCCCACTTACTTTGTACCTAGGTACTTACTAGTACTTAGGTACCTGACTTCCTTCAATTGGGGTCTTTTATAGGTATAATCCTGCCACAATGGAAACTCCCACAGCCACGCGAGTCCCCAATGACGAAATCGACCAAGTCTTTGCGCGCACAACAAACCTGGCCTCCTCGGCGCTGAACGCCAAAGTGCTCGCCTGCTCCAACGACTACTTCGCCGCCGCCGACAATCTGCTCACGCCCACCGCGCCAGTCCACAAACCAGGCGTATTCGTGCACACTGGCGCATGGTATGACGGCTGGGAGACGCGCAGGCACAACCCGGACCCATATGACTGGGTCGTCATAAAGCTTGGGGTATACAGCGGGGCCATTGAAGGCGTGGAAGTCGACACGGCTTATTTCGTGGGCAATTATGGCGAAAAGGCCGAGTTGCAAGGCGCCTATGCGCCTGCTGGTGGTGACGTTACGGATGAACACATCGCGAGCTCCGACTTCAAGGGGTGGAAGACTATACTCCCCGTCGTGGAATGTGGACCGAGTCAGCGAAGGGCATGGAAGATTGATGCATACGACCCTGCAAACCCGACTCCTTATACCCATGTCCGTCTTTTGATGTATCCGGACGGGGGCTTTGCGCGCTTGAGACTCTACGGACATGCCATCCCGCCTACAGCTGTGCGAGCAGACGGGGAAGGAGGAGGAAATGAGAAAGAAGAGGAAGAGGAGGAACTATCATCTGCTCTCCTCGGAGGCCTTGCGCTGTCTGCATCCGACCAGCATTACACGCCAGCCTCCAATACCATATTGCCTGGTCGCGGGAAGGATATGGGTGATGGCTGGGAAACAGCTCGTTCCCGCACTCCGGGGCACGTTGACTGGGCCATATTCCGACTGGGGCTGCCGGGTACAATTCACAGGATTGTAGTTGACACGAAGGACTTCCGCGGCAATTTCCCGCGTGAGGTTCGTGTTCATGGGCTCGTCAAGTCTGATAATAGTGACGCCGCGGATCCCACGCACGACCATCCCGGCTGGGTAGAGCTGCTGAATGGGGATAAGAAGACACAAGCTGACACCGAGCATGTCTTTGAAGGCGCTGATCTTGCTGCTGGCGGGGAAGATACGAGAGTGTTTACACATGTGAAGCTGACCCTGATACCGGATGGGGGCCTGAAGAGATTTAGGATTTTTGGTCGAAGAGCACTCTAATCTATTAATAGAGCATCCTAATATAAATACCGTTCATGAATATAGCTGGGATGGTCTATTTGAGCTAAAAAAACACGAGAAGAAATTTTATAAATACTTAAGTACCTACCTAGGTAGAGCATGATCATATCCTCATTGATTCCAATTAACTAAACAGCCTGAACGTTGAATATATATCTAAATATTAACGAACCCCAACACAAGAAAGTTATGAGTAGGGACAAACAGACACGAAACAAACTCCAAACCAAACATTAAGTTAAAACAAGAGAAGAAAAAGCCCATCGTAACTAGGATATCACAAGAAAGTGAAGGAAAAGGATAACAAAAGAAGCTTCTTGCCTGAAACTCCGCATGCCCAGATGTAATCAATCAATCGATCAATCACCGCGACATTCTCTGGGATAATTTCATTCCCAGAAGTAAATTTTTCTTCCTAAAGAAAAACAGCTGTATATAAGTAAAGAGCCACCGAGTAGAGAACAGCTCCCCGCGTAACATGCAGTAAAAACATATAGTATAAACATGAAAGAAATTGCAACGCATTGTCATAAGAGAACATTCAGGCTCATCCTCTCTTGAGCTCATGTAGAGTTTCCGTGTAGATCTTCTATCGACGGGGACTTGCCGGGTGAACGCGTACTCAGACGCTCCGGTAGTTGTTGTTCTGTGGGTTTCGCTCCTAGTGACACTTCTGGCAATCGAGGCCGCGGATTTTCCTTGTCAGGGGTGAGTGTGACAACTTGACTAGCTGAAGACGATGAGGTCAAGCTTCCCGGAGTCCCAGAATCGTCAGAGCGAACACCGTCACTGCTGGTTCGGGCCGCGCTGCTGCTCCGTGCGAGAGGGCGCATTCGAAGTTTGGGTGGTTTGGCAGGAGCCAAATACTGGTCCAACATCTCACTGAGAACAGACGACCGTACTGGTTTTGCAAGATAATTGTTCATGCCGGCTTCTAGACATTTCTCGCGATCTCCTTCAATTGCACTGGCAGTCATAGCAATCACGAGCGCTTGGTTAACATTGGAATCCGCGTTTTTTCTGATCTCACGCGTGGCATCATAGCCATCCAAAACTGGCATCTGTACGTCCATAAGAACAAGGTGGAAAGGCCGGCCTTCCTTTGATCTTTGCGCAAGGGCTTCAACAGCTTGTTGACCGTCACTGAAAGCCTCGCATTCTAAACCAAGCCCCCGGACAAATTTGACTGCAATTTTCTGGTTAATTGGATTATCCTCCGCAATGCAAACTCTGATTTGATCCCGAGGTATCGTCGTTAGATCTCGAGAAACTGCTGGTGCAACTCGCGGAATGTCATCCTTGCTAGTCTGGTTGAAACTTTGCAACCATGGTGCTGTGACAGCAGTTTCCTTGGGAGCCTTTTGAAATACAAGCTGGAATGTGACCGTTGTGCCCACACCTGCCTTGGAATCGAGCCAAATTAACCCGCCCAGCACGTCTTCAATAATAGCTTTGCAGATACTCAATCCCAACCCACTGCCCCCGTATGATCGAGCAGTTGAGTTATCTGCCTGCGAGAAGGGCCTGAAAAGTCTCGATTTGTGTTCTTCGGAAATTCCTATTCCGGTATCTGAGACGGAGCATTCCAGACGTATCCGGTTCTTACCCTCTCGAGAAACTGTAGCTGCTACTTTGACGTAGCCTTTAGGCGTAAACTTATAGCTATTGCTGAGGAGATTCATGAATATCTGATGGAGACGGACAGGATCACCCATAACAACCAGATCCTTTGGAACTTTCTCTAAGTCCTCAATAGTCGCCAGACCACGATCGCGGTGAGTGTAACGTAAAGCCCGGACCACCTCACTGATTGTTTCTCTAAGATTCAGGGGCACAGTGGAAATCTTCATCTTCCCTGCCTCAAGTTTCGAGAAATCCAAAATATCATTTATAAGCGTCAGCAAAGTATCTGCACAGACTCGGATCGACTCCACATAGCCATCCTGCTCTTTATCAAGACACGTCCCCTTTAGCAGCTCAGATAGACCAATAACGCCATTCATGGGAGTTCGCAGGTCATGAGACACGTTTGCAAGAAAAACGGATTTTGCCTTTGCCGCATCCTCTTTTAATTTGACGTTGTGATTGGCCTCGGCTTCCGCAATCTTCGCCTTTTGTTCTGCCTCACGTGCCTGGGCCAGAGCCCGCTTCTGTGATTCGACCATGGCTGCATTGGTGGCACTGACTTTGCGAACTTTTCGAAACAGGAAAGCGTTATATAGTGAAATGCCGACTTGATTGCAAAGGAGACGAAGAACCACGACGTTTCTTTGAGTGAACGAATTCGGCTTTCCTTCAATGTGCACCACCCCAAGCAAAGAATCGCCTTGCGCAATTGGGAGTGTGATAATAGATCGACCGAGAGGGTACCGTGCGTGATAACCCTCATTGATAATGGAGAACCTTTCATC
Source organism: Trichocomaceae sp. PYS4502 (assembly GCA_023625875.1). Taxonomy (NCBI): domain Eukaryota; kingdom Fungi; phylum Ascomycota; class Eurotiomycetes; order Eurotiales; family Trichocomaceae; species Trichocomaceae sp. PYS4502. Next base: position 71,047 of record JAMAFX010000075.1, read on the forward strand.
TTCGAGAACATTGTGGACAAGTACTTCTTGTTTGGTCCGTAGAGTATAATGGGTTATTTGCTGGGCTATTTTGTCCTCCATCTCCGAAAATGGAAGCCCATCAACGAAAGCCTTTTGACCATCATCCACACTTCCTTTTGCTGCAATGGCAAACCCGCGATCTTCAAATTCTGTGGCAATGACTGCTGTATCGGAACCATTGCAGGATTCAAGAATGATGCCAATCATCTTTGTCAGAAGCTTATCAATCTGCAGCTCTGAAGACATGACTTGACTAAATTCAAGAATGGTCGATAGATCGATAATATCTAACTTTATATTAGATCTGACTAACGTCCAAAAAATCCAGCGCACTCGAACGACTCGACTTACCTAGCCCAGCACTGGGTATATCCACAGGCCCGTCGTCGATATGGGCCCCGGCATTTTCTAACCACTTCTTCTTCCTGTCATCTTCCAAATGCTCATGGATGGCAGAGGGCTCTACAACTGGCTTCGGACCGATGTTCGCTAAAGAGTCAACTGTTTGAGTGCCAGCATCGTTCATGCAGGGACCAAGAGCTGTTTTCAGGATCCATTCATGCTTTTCTGATATATGAGTTACCTTTCCAACTGCGCTGAGACCAGTCCAAGCTGCAATAGCTTCTTTGATGATAGACCGCGCAGCTCGTTTCGCCCCCCGACGAACAAGGAAGTCACCTAACCAATAGTTAAGTTAAACATTCTCAAAGCATAAAACGTGGTTGAAAGACTAATGAACTTACCGAGAATTTCAAGAGCCATTGCCTTTTCAAGGGGAAAGCCGTGAACTTCGCAGTGATCGATCGATGCCTGATGAAATGAATTAATCAAATGACTCAAAAACCCCTTCAGAGTAGGAAAAAAAAAAAAAAAACAAACCTCGAAACAAGTCACAGCGGAGTCGATGTCCCCGTTAGTCTCATGCAGTAGTCCTTCGATAAGCAAAGACCACATTGCGTAGTTGACATCAGAGGCACTCTTAGCGAAATCGATGACGTGCTTACATTTCATCACAACGTCCATGTGCGACTCCAGATTGCTATTTTTCGGATTATCCAAATGCCGCGTGAGGATAGCCAGGGCAAGGATGAATTGGGATAGATGAGCGACTCTTTGGCACCAAAGTCTTTCAATACCGCCGTTCATCATTCGGAGTCCAACTTCGATGGCTTTATCATGATAGCCAAAAGCAAAGAGGGCAACCAAGCTAATGCCCCAATACATATTTTGAGGGCGATCTGTGCGCATGGCATATTTGTGAATGTGTTCCATGTAATCAGAAGAATTGTGTTTGTCGTCATCCATTATCAGGTCAGGCACTCGCCAGGACGTCTTGCCTTGCAGTGCTCGTGAGACTTGCTTAACAGCTATGATAAGTGGTCCACCGCGAACGTCGAGAATCCAATCTTTAAGTTCATCCGGAGTCTCCGTGCAAAAGTTTTCTACTTCAGACAAATCCTGGCCCAAATAAAAGCGAGTCGTGGCCATTAATGCAAAGCTTGTAAGCATTGTGTGTGGGTCATTGGAATCGAATGTATAATCCATCCATGTTTCCATATATGGCAAGATTGAGCGTAGAGGGGCCCTCATATGTTCAATCACAAATGATTGAAGGGTGAACCCGTTGCCGCCCGACAAGGGATCTGCATAGGACTGGAAGAGCTGCGATGATAGATCGCTCATGCTGGTCGCAAATTCCAAATCATTGTGGCGACTATATGCTACCATGGCTAGGTGACAACAAGCCAATCCTATTTGCGAGAAACGGCCGGTGAACAAATGGAGCCGCATCATCTCGACGCCCATGTACATGTACATAATATCGTCACCCCAGAAAGCCACAGCCATAGCCTCGGCAAAAACTTCTCCTATAGCAATAATCCTCGGATCATTACTCAACGGCAACTGGGCTATACTTTCGAGATCCTGCGATCTCAAATACTCTTTCAATTCCATGAAAACAGCATCACACTGAGCATAGGTAGTTGGTTGCCGAAGATGAACACCAAGCTCCTCGAGAGATGAAAGAAGAGAGTCCATAGCTTCATTGAAGTCCCCCGAAACAGTTGCAATCTTACTTTTAAGGATCCAAGCCTTAGCCTTATCAGCTGGGGACTTTGCATGTTGGAAAACATGCGACAGGACTTTGAGTGATTCATCGTTGTCTCCTTGGTACCAAAGTAGTTCAGCGGTCGAGGTATGAAGCTGCAACGTTTCCTCATAGTCTACGTCCGAGCACTTTTCGTTCCAGCAGTTCTGTTGTAGCAGTTTTATGGCATTGCGTGAGTAATAAAGGGCCGTGGGACGAGCGCCTGATGATAATGCAGTTCGGACCGCGCCGTGAAGAGCTTTTCTGTAGCGAGCTCGTTGCTTGACGCGCTTCCGAATCAGGTCCGCAGCTCGACAGATGTGAAGCGTCTTCGAATACATATCACAGTCCCCAGTGCAATACTTCATCATGGTCTTAGCGATGACGAAATGCATCTTTTCAACATCGTGGCACTCAGTTAGTGTTGACACAGCTTGAGAAAACCGTTCATGTGCAAATCTAATTCACAGTAAGAATAGGTTAGGGCATTATATTGTTGGTGTCTTAGGAAATAGGGGTGACAAACCGAAATTCATCATCAGTTTCTCCTGGAAGAAGAATGTACGATTGTACGAGCGACTGAAGTCCAGAGACAATTTCCGCTTCTGAATGTGGTAACAATACTCGTGGGCATTGCGTAGTGTTATCTCCAGCTTCTGCGTTGTCATCAACATACCAGAACTCCCCCTCTACGAGCCTTTGTACGAGCGAAAACGAGAACGGACTTCCAAGAAACGACGCCCATATTAAAATGGCCATGATAGCAGGTGGGAACTCTCGAAACCGCTTGATAAGGAAGCCCGTTCCTAAACTGTCGCCGTATTCAGGTGACACGAATTCCGTGAATATGCGATCAATATCAAATTCCCACTTGCCGTGCCTCCAAGAGTACCAAATACAATTCTTGTTATAGCATGTTTCCAACATCATCCGCATGAAAAACGGATTCCCTTGACTCTTCTCGACGACCGTAACCGAAAGAGGTGTTAGGGTGGGGTCAGGAGGTAATTGCATCGCAACTGAAACATATCTTGCAATGTCACTTTCAGATAGAGGTTGTAATTCGATTCTAGTGACACTCGGGCCTTCAGCATCAAAAATGGATAAAAGGTCTCGGGAGTTAAGTTCCTGTTTGCGGGCAGCAAGTATAAGCAAGCAGGGGACTCTGGTCTTCCAGAGATTCATGACCAATTCGACTGTCTCGTCATCTGCATATTGAAGATCGTCCAAACAGACACAAATGAGTTTTTGACTGCACAGGTGCCGAAGTATTTCTGTGTAAATCTCTATTAACCGCATGGCTTTGTTCGTTGTGCTCGAACGAAATACGTCCACAGGAGTAGAGCCTTGAAGGAAGCTAGGCCGTTTGGGGATTTCAGTTTTTGGGCCTTCTTTCGGAAGGACTTGCGCGTCGCTCATTTTTGGAGAAACGGCGTTCTCATTTTCGCTAATTAACTGCTCAGGTAGATTCAATGCTTGCCAGAGGTTCGGCCATAATGGCCGGAGAAAGGATCGTATATTCTGATGATACTCGGTGCAGATATCCCGCTCAGAAAAGATCTGTCGCAAAATACTGGCTAAAATTTTAGCAAAGGCTTCAAACGGAATCCTTCTAGAACGGTCCAGTTGTGCTGTGCCAATATACCCCAGCTTCCGTATGACTGGTTGCACGCGATGGATGAGGTCGGATTTGCCAATTCCAGGATTTCCAGCAATGGTGATTATTTCGCAGTGTCCATGGCGACGGGCTTTGTTGCCTGGTCTGTGCCGGCTTAAAGGATTAAGCGAATCCATGGGACTCAGGGAAGTACTTAATGAGACATGAGAAGATTCTCGATCCCCGTTATCGCCGTTGCTCCTGTAATCAGTGGAGCTTCGCGTCCTATTCATTGAGCCAATGCCTCTCTGGGTCGAAAGAGACGATTCATTACTATAGAGTGAGTCACGTGTAAGCAGGTGAGTAAGTCCCGGGCCTGCATTGGAGTTGTGCCTCGAAGAAATATAATTCAAAGAACCAGAATCGCTCGATCCTTCGTAAATTTCACCACTTTCAAGCCGGCTATCTGATACAGATGAGGTTGAGCCAAAAGCTGCATTCGCATTGCTCTGTGCAACTAATTTGGCGTATAAAGCTTGCTGACGCCGACGTACTTTTTCGGCGACATTGATCACTTTTTGGTACTCTTCGTCCCGACCAAACATCTGAGAAGGAAGAGTGAAAAAGGAAGATACATCATTCTGAGCGATCTCAAATGTTTTAAGTGCGTTTATATCTCCGTCACCAAGCAGCTTCGAAATCTTTTCGAGATCCTTCTTCACAGAGGTAATTGTGTTGTAACGTTCATGAAGTGCTTTTTGGGTCATCTTCGTAATAACAGCGCAAACGGCGTCTGGAATGTCCATACGTTTTGAAGAGACGGGAGGTAACCTCTTGCTTAGCACATTCTGGACTACTTCCATGGGAGTGGTCCCAGAAAATGCAGGTTTGCCGACAAGTATGATCCAGAATAGAACACCCAAGGTGTAAATATCAGTTCGGCTATCGGGCTCTGTGGGTAAACGTCCGGTTTGTTCGGGCGCGATAAATTGTAGTTTCGTCTTGGCACCTAGTTCACGAGATAATGCCGACCAGCCTTCGCTCAGCGCGTTATCAAATGATCTTGCACCGTTGCCAGTGTTGGTCAGTTTCACTATTCCAGTGGTGCGATTGAAATGGAAGGCATCTGGACGAATCTCGCCGTGAACTGCCTTCAAGCCGTAGTGTAATAGCTCCAAGCAATCGCAAGCACCGATAGCAAAATCCAGAAACATAGGCAGGGATACCTGCTCCCCAGGGGTTGTATTTGAACTGCTTTCGCTATGAGGGCTGAAAGCGAATGCAGCAGGTCCAAAAGCAACGATGTCTCTAAGGGAATTGTAGCCAGGTGACTCGTATATCGCAACCAAGATAGGACCTGGGTCGCCGGGCTCGGGAGCCAGCTTCACAATATCAATTGGGCGAACTGTATGAATACATTCCGGATCGGATATCTGGATAATAGAACGCATCATATGATACTCCCTTTCCAAGCGAATGACATGAGAGGAAATACGAGCTATAATGGGGAGGAAAACGGAATCTTGTTCGACTCGGGTACTGGAGACCTCACTGCTGGATTCACTGAGACTGCTCCGCCAATGATGTCGAAATGGTGGTCTTGCTTCGGATCGAGGTGATTCGCGTGTTGTGCTGACAGTAGCGGAAGAGGTACCAGCGGGTGTCGTGACACCATGGTCGGAGGCATGTCGGATTCCCACGACATGCCAATGATCGTATGTTGAATGGAAAGGGTCGAATGACTGATCCCAGATGTAACCTGGAATATGAGCCAGGCGCTCGAATAGCCGCGCGGGGGGCAGTGGGAGATCTTCGCCCAAAATATGATAGTCTTCCATATCAGAATCACCTCCGTTGAAAACTTGCTGTACCTGTATATTACTCCATCACTAAGTTGGCATAAGCAAGCTGGCTGCTGATATCCAATGGTCTTGTGACCATATGGTGTAGATTTGAGGTTCGTATTGAAGGCGAGCTATCGTATGGATGGTCGTGCGGCTGCAACATACGTTGTCGTGTCGATTCAACGACGGGGAGAATCGGTATCCTGTCGAAAACGAGCCGCAAATCGACGGCGAATACGTGGAAGGGTGAATCTCAAGTATAGCTCCGTAGAATCAGCAAGGACGCTGGACAAGGAAGAAAATATCTACGGCCATCTCGCATCCAAAGAAGGTGGGAGGGCACAACGACGGTTCCGGCTGTGCGAATTTGGGCTAGTCGGTTCCACAGCTCTGCATAGTTTGATTGGACGATCGGGAGAAATTCGCCCAAAGCAGTTTAGGGTGCTAACATGGGGAACTTAATGTGCTGCCAAGTAGTGCAGGTCACCTGATTAGCGTGTTTATATAAGCGTTCTGCCCTGCCAAGACCTATAATTATGGATTGTACTCCGTACGCATAGACAGTACTTGGATATTGTTTCAAAAAAGAAATATCATAAATCGCGTGTAAAAGGATATATACGGAAGCAATTGAGAGTGCATAGCAGACTGCAAAGTAGCTAGAAGGAGAGCAGGAGAGGGGATTTTGTTCTAGTTACCCAAAGGTGACTAAGCTTACTAATGGAGGCTTGCAATTTTGCACGTATTATGTAACTGGCCATTCTAAGCAGACGACCCGCAATGGACGATGAGCGTCACGTGACGTAATGCGGTCTAGGCCCGACGATTAAGGGGTACTACGTGGTATGCAATTCCCGAGGTTCTATGAAATTTGCGTACATACATAGTACAGAGTGCTTCGAGTTTGATGTAACATGAGTTAACTACTAAATATTAAATAATATCGTTGTTATCCTTCAAAGGTCCATGTAGTATATACACCAGAAAAGGCCAAACAGTACGGAGTACATGACCCAGCTTTCTTGACAAGCTTTCCCTGGGCCCTCGATGTTCATTCACTTCTTGCGGGGATAGATCACGAACCATAATTTTCGCGTTTCCGTGTGTCTCAACAGAATCGCCACAACCAGCTACTATTTCAGATGAGTTTGTTTCTCTAAGGTAGATAGTATGGCTATCTGGATTCTCAGCTGGTAGGCCTCTCAGTTACACAGGACCATAACTTTGCGTGAACTTGAAATTTGTCAATGAAGGCATGGATGGCACTGAGTACTCTTGTGACGTAGGAACCGTTCCAAATATAGACGAAATATGACGGATCATTGTAGTACGTATTACTTGTACTAGTAAGTACTAGCTAACATTATTTGGTCGTGGAACAATGAGATCCAAGATGGCAAGATGTACGGAGTACGGTAAGAAAGTATGGAGCTGGATCATGGATGGATGTAAGAACATCCCATTCATCATTGGCTTTGATAATTATTCACTAGTTAACAGCTACTCCGTATGTATGTAATTATTTTATACTTCGGTCGTAGAGCGCTTTTCTTGTTTCATAGAGTGAGGCGTAGCTCTGTTGATACTCGTCACGGACCGCCAACGATTGCAGTTGTTTCGAATTTTGTGGCGAGAAGCATCCAATAAAGAGTCCCAAGTAGGACGGAAGCAAAAATCATCGCAATCGTTGGCATTTCTCTCAATAGATATGAGAAGCATACAAAAAAAGGCATCAAGTACATACTAGTAGGACAGGCGAGAAATCATCGGAGCACGAGGCTAATTTGACTCGAGCCGTCGAGGCTGAGAGTCTAAGAACTTAGAAGCTTAAGATAGCCAGACTAGACCGGATTAAGAAAAATCAAAGAACACCACGTGACAACCAACCAATCTACGAAATTTTCTGGGACGCACGCTGGATGACGTCGACCGCGACCGGGAGAAATAGAATGCCGGTTTAGCTTACGCCTTGCTTTGCTTCACACGGACACAGGCGATTGACAGAATCGACACGAAATTAACAGGCAAGACTTTGTCTGCCTACTCTGCAGGACATATTTTCTATGTGATTTCAGAGTAGTGCTACGTATAAGTGTTTATTTATCAGATGTATCCATACTGTACATGCGTGTATCAACTACGTATCTACATAGTACTTTCCATGGATAAATATGGATGGAGTATCCACATAGTATACGTACTACATACTGCAATCCATTATGATCATGATCCAATGGAGGCGAAATGTTTGCGAATAGTCTGACACTGTTAAAAAGGTTGCAAAAATTAACTAACTGTTCACTGTTCTGTTTGGCATTTGCATGAATGTGGTGGACTCCGACGGCCTTGGATTGGCGGGTGGGACAAGTTGCATAACGAACCTGGGAAGTGTGCCAGGCTCGGATTCCCATTCTAATGCGTACAGCGAATCTGGCAATTTGTGGCGATACAGGTTTCTTAAGAATGATGATAATATAGATCTGACCAGTGTTGGAAGAAATTTCCCGCCAAATCTTAGCCAATGAAGATTTGAAGAATTTGAAGAATTTGAGGAAGGTGAAAAGCTTTGTTGGAGACTTGGAGTTACTATAGGTTACGGGAGGTCCCAGTTGGCAACTACGTACTACGTAAGTACGTGGGGAACTCCGAACCTGTTCTCCCAAGCCTTACATGAACCGCACAACACAACGTCTGGCTTGTACATTCACATAGACCGGACCAGTGTGTATACAGACCTTGTTCTATATAATCGTCGTACTCGATTCAACGACGGTATGGGTAGCGTGCACTGCCATGCAGAGCAGTACAATATTGACATTCTGTCATTTTAAGTGTACTATATGGTAGCAATGCTGATTGGTTGGGCGCCGAAGGGACGACCCACCAGGCTTGCCGGTTTTCATCCGCAAGCCGACGCGCTAACCGGAAGAGCGTTAGCACCGCCAGCTACGTCATAGCCCGGCGTCGGAGGCTTTTCCACTTTCCAGAAAAAACGCAGCGACCCAAACTCCGCTCGCTCTGTATGGACCTAGGGAAGGCGCCGCCCCAGCCCGCCGGCCTGCACGAGAGTCTCACACTCTCACTCGCTTTTCGCTGGCACCTGCCGCCACTGCAACAGTACTACATCGGGCATCCCCAAACCCTCAATAGCTGCCAACTTTACCCAAGTAGCCTTTCTACCACCAACCACCAACCACCAACAACCAACTATCCACTACTGATCACCCCGGCTGCAGTGCACATCTACGTACTTGTGCCCGCCCTGTACACCATACTAACGCAACTCAACTCAGTACGTAGGTATTCACCCAATTTGGATCGTCCCGGCTGAAAGCTTCATCTATCGGCCTGCATTGGCCCGCCTCGCCATATCCTCTCTATTCCCATCTTCCCATCCAGGACCGAGAATCAAGCGATGTCTAGTCGTCGTTTCTGTCACGCCTTTGGGGACCTATAATTCAACTCTTACGGACGCATGGTATACCTCCAGCACAACGGAGGAGGAGGAGGAGACCCAACATGCGGCGGAACACAGCCCGTTTGACGCCCACCAAGGCTCCTTCCCCGTCCACGGGGCCGCCTCCGTCGCATTCGCGCATTCCATCGCGACCAGCGGAGTCTCTGCTGCACACCTCGACAATATCCGAAAACTCGCCGGCCAAGGACCATGGCCCCGATGCATCAACTGAGCTAGAGAATAATGCCCGAAAATTGGAGGACCTAAAGAGGCAAATGGAACAAGCACTGCTTAACCAACAAGCGCAACAACACAATCATGGCTGGGCAGCCAAAGCAGGAGCAGAACACATCACCCAACCGGTGCAAGACACCTCTCCCGGCAATGCTCCCCGTACTACAAGCAACTCAAAACCCTCCACGCCATCAGATGTTTCATCCCATGCGACTTCCCATATTGGATCCAGCGGATCGAATTCCACCATCAAGGGACCCGGCTTTGGTAACAGATCCCCCGATGTCAATGTTCCAAAGACGCCGTCATACCCGTTCCCAGTGATGCCATTCCCAGGCCAAGTGGCACCGGATGCACAGCTTTCCTCAGATGCCACCCACACTACTGCTGATTCCCGGAAGAACGATACGTCTAAGCGAGCTTCATCCAAAGCCCCAGGCACCATTGACATGACCGTGCAGAGGATCGACTCTCAAAACACCTTCTATCTACCCGAAATCTCTACTATCCCGGAAGATCCTTTGTACCCGACTCCCAATCTCTATGATTTGATTCTGAAGCTCAACTCCGAGCCGGGATTGGAATCATGGTGGGCCAACGTCATAGATGTTTTGCAAACGCACTATGGAATTGAACGAGCTTCCTTGGCCATCCCTAGCGATTCGACGGACCTAGAAAACCTTCCATGGGTTCAGAAAGCCACCTTCAATCCCGAAGAATTGTTTTTCACTTCCGACCCGGCAATATCAGACCCCGTGACTGCTTTCCATGAAAATGCTAGTGCCCCATCAAAGAAAGAGGACCTCGGGAGCACCCCGACCCAAAAGAGCGCAAAGCATTCTTCATCATCTAATCGACCTTCTTTACTCTCACGGCACTCGTTCGCCGGCTTTTCGAGAGATAAGAAGAGCGTCGGCACTCCCCTTCATGCACCCGTAAAATCTTCGTTGGACATTTCATCTGTAGGATCTTTCGCCGAGAAGTCCGCGACTAGCAATGCCGAGTCACTACGCTCATCGACCGTGTCACCTGCAGAGGACAATGCTATGAAGCTGGGTCTATACCCATTAGTGCCCCCTGCCCCCCCGGGTTCATCTTCAATTGCCGTCTTTACTGTTCCCCGAACCCTTGAAGCAGAGAATCAGCCTTTAGTGAAACAATCCGGCATCGTGAAGCTTTTCGGCCGCACTAAGCCGGCAGTTCTAACCCGGGAATATGCGTACGATTTGACAGTTCTGCCTTCTAGTGAAACCGATGTCAAAAGCCCAAATGACATAGACCAGACGACTCCGGCAAGCGAGCCATCACACTTTCAGAGCCCCGACGTCGCCAAGGAAGATACAGAAACCACTGTCCCACCAAATCAGCGTAGCGGGCCCAAGACATCGACAGTGAATCTTCTCACATTCCAGAACAAGAAAGACACTCTTAATTACCGTTCTACTTCATTGTATGACGAGTACGAACAAACTCCAAGCTCACCGTGGTCGCAGTCTCCTGCACCGTCGCCTGCACCACGCATAAATCCAGACAAAAATCCTTTCTTCACTAACCACTCGGTCGATGAAGCAGCTTTCGCCAAGAACCCTCCGTCACATGACTATGCTCAACTTGAACCTGTTGCTGCAATTGGCGTTGACAGGTCAAAGAGCGTTGTCCATCTTCCTTTATTACATGCGACTAGCATGAAGTTATCTACGTCGGACATGATTCGTTTTCCCGTGGCTATACTCTCCTTCCTTTCCACAACCGTACCATATCCTGCAAATCTGAGGTCCTCTCTGATGTACCTGATCCCCCATCTAACTTCATCATATTCGTTGGCCTACCAATACAGCCAGCTTGAAAGACAACTTGCACCGGGCGTTTACAAGCCACGTTTTGGAAATATCCTCGGGCTAGGCGGCACCTTTTCAGATGCGAGTAGTGAGCTCGAACTTGTTGCTGGCCTAAGTGGTCAAGCGTTGACAGATAGCGGGTCCGTTTCAGCTCGTGCAAGCATATCTAGCCCGGACGAAGGCTTCAACAACCCACGATTCAGCCCTTCTCTGTCTATCCTAGGAACACCTGGCGCCGATATAGCTAACTCTGGCCCTGCCAGCGAGCCTAGTGCAACACCAGCAATGGGATCTAATGTCGACCACGCTGACGGATATTTTAATTTCCAACAGTCCCGGGGTTCTACTGGTCCTTCTGCTAATAGAAATCGTGGATCGAAATCGAAGCCCATTTATTTTCCGTCAATGCCAGCCTCTCCAGGTATCTCGCGCTCAAAATCAGTTCGTGAAGAGGAGTTTCCACGAGAGTTATCACACACTGCAGATAGGATCCATGACAGCGGACGGCCCCCCCGTGTCTCAATTCCGACGCGGTCATCGTCTCGAAACACTTCGACTACATCCGTGTTTGCCCATTTACAACGTGAAGGCGTCTCAGTTTCCGAACATATCTTCCAATTAATGCTGAACTCCGTGCCATTGCACCTCTTTTTGGCCAAGGCGCCCTCTGGTGAAGTTATATGGACCAATTCTAAATTTGATGCGTACCGCCGAAGTCAGCTACAAGACCAGTCGATCAGGGATCCTTTCCAAAATATACATCCGGACGAAGTGGAATCTATATCTAATCGCTGGTCCAAGGCTCTTCAGTCGGGCGCCCAGTTCACTGAGAGAGTAAGAGTAAAGCGTTTCAATGACGAGAACGCGTATCGCTGGTTTATCTTTCGCGCGAACCCATTGCTTTCCCAAACCGGGCAAGTCATTTCTTGGATCGGCTCTTTTCTTGACATACATGAGCAACATGTTTCGGAGTTGCGAGCCGCTCAAGAACGCGAGATATATGCTACTAACGTGAAGTACCGAGCTCTCGCTAATTCTATCCCTCAAATAGTTTTCGAAGCGACCGAGCTTCGTGGCTTGATTTCCGCAAATGAGCAATGGCACCTGTACACTGGTCAAAATATTGAAGAGGCAATGAACTTTGGTTTTACCTCATATGTTCATCCGGATGATTTACGAAAATGTGGTGCATTATCTTCAGAAATTAGGGGGACGAACAGGACTTTTGCGGAAGGCCACGACGGCTTGACCGAATTTCCCAAGTTATTTGATGGAGGAATAACTCCAGGGTTGACTGAGCTCGTCAGTCAGGGCATAGTCAATGCGCAGAAAGATGAAAATGAGCGTATATTTTACACAACTGAACTCCGGCTTCGGTCCAAAGGTGGTGACTATCGCTGGCATCTTGTTCGACTGGTGAAAGTTGAAACAAGCAACTTCGGAGATGGTGAAGCATCGTGGTATGGCACATGCACAGATATAAACGACAGGAAGATTCTGGAACGCGAATTGAACAAAGCAATGCAGAAGTTGAACCGAGAAATGGAGTCCAAAACCAAGTTCTTCAGCAACATGTCGCATGAAATCAGAACGCCGCTGAATGGCATACTCGGAACAATTCCGTTTATTCTCGACACACAGTTAGACAACGAACAGCGTCGCATGCTAGATACCATCCAAAATAGTTCTACAAATCTCCGCGAATTAGTTGACAACATTCTCGATGTTTCACGGGTCGAAGCTGGAAAAATGAATATTATCAAGTCCTGGTTCCACATTCGCTCTGTTCTTGAAGACGCCATTGATACTATTTCTTCCAGAGCCATCGACAAGGGACTAGAAATCAACTACCTCATGGACAATGATGTTCCTGACATGGTCGTAGGAGATAGGTTCCGCATCAGGCAGGTGCTCGTTAATCTGATGGGCAATGCGGTCAAATTTACCAGCCAGGGAGAAATATATACGCGATGTTCAGTCCATCGACAGCACAATATTCCTCTCAAGGACGCAGAGATGCTTCTCAATTTCGAGGTTGTTGATACTGGTAAAGGGTTTAATGCTGCAGATGCCGAAAGATTAATGCAAAGATTCAGCCAGCTTGGAGGAAACGCGTCGCAGCAACATGCGGGCAGTGGGCTTGGGCTTTTCTTATCCAAACAATTGGTTGAAATGCATGGTGGTAAATTGACACCTAGCAGCAGAGAAGGACAAGGTGCCAAGTTTTCATTTTACATCAAAGTCGATGTACCTCCTCAGGAACCGGATCCTTCACTGGTACGGCAGCCATCTGATATATCCGATGCCCCGACAGCCGCATCATCTCAAGGAAGCACACAACTGCGAATACCTTTGGTATCAAAAGGTTCCTCCGACTCTAGGATTCTAACTCTTCAGGACCTATCTCCTGCTATTGATGCCTCACCGATAGAAATTTCTACTAGTGTAGGTGCCTTCTCTCTACGCTCTGGGTTATATTACAAGTCAGATTCTCCAGGAGCCTCGGCGATTCAGACTCCGGATTTGCTTGCGCCCATCGAGACTACTGCAAAGCTAAGCTCTTCCGGATTGGTGCCAACTCCTGGAAGCCACGAAACCGTATTGCAGACTACACCTACCGTGGAGAAAGCACTAGGGCCTGGGTATCTCCCACCGGCTATCTATTCGGTTCTTATTATATGTCCACTTGATCATGCACGAGAAGCTGTCAGGCAGCATATCGAACAAGTCATCCCGTTGGAAGTGCCCGCAACTACAACCGCATTGTCTGATATAGAAGACTGGAGGGACCTTAGAGAAACCAGCGCGTCTTTAATATTTTCTCATATTGTCCTGGATTTTCCAGGGATGGATGAGATTGTGGAAGCTTTACAACACTTACCAGCCACTTACGTGAAGACAAAGCCGTCAATAGTCATTATCTGCGACCTGTTCCAGAAGCGGCAGATCGGCAACAGAATTGAACAATTGGTTTCATCTGGTTTCAAGGTTGATACTGTCCCAAAGCCAGTTAAACCTTCCTCCTTCTCCAGCATCTTTGACCCTGACAGTAGGCGTGACCTGAGCAAGGACCGCAACCAAGATATGGCACGAGAAGTTAACAACAATTTCAAAACGATGACCAAGATGGTCAAGGAAGTCATTGGAAATAAGGGACATCGCATTTTATTGGTTGAAGATGACGAAACTAATCGTGGTGTAAGTATTTTACTTCTCCGTTCTCATGTGCCATGGCCTAATCATCCTTTTCAGGTCATGTTGAAATATTTGGACAAAGTCAAGGTAGTCTCAGAGACTGCTGGCCACGGGCAAGAGTGTCTAGATATGGTATTCTCACACGAACCAGGCTATTACTCGTTGATTATTGTAGGTCATATATTCCCTCTTTCCTCTTCCACCTAATGCTAATTGTCGTGGCAGTGTGATATCCAAATGCCGATCAAAAACGGGTACGAGACTTGTCGGGAAATTCGAGATTGGGAAGCCAAGAATCACTTCCACCAAATACCAATCATGGCATTATCTGCCAATGCCATGACTGATCAAATTGACGTCGCAGCTCGGGCTGGATTTAACGACTATGTCACTAAGCCTATCAAGCACAATGAACTCGGCAAGATGATGATGACTCTTCTTGATCCTAATACGCCCCAGACTCTTTTGAGAGACCGCAAGGATTGGCAGCAACAAAGGACTTAAAAACTAGCTGCCCTATCTTCTATACAACGAAGTTGTTCGTCTGTCGGCATTTTGTTTGAGTTGGCAAATTTTTCTTCCTTGCCTTGCCCGAGCTCGGGGTTAATGACTTCAGGCAATTTGTTACATTATATTATATACTCGGCGTTTGCATGAGCGGACGGTGTCCTGGGATCGACTGTGAGGTGATTTATTACATAACTTCACTGTTGTATTAACTTCTTTGCATACCCATGTTTTTGCTGTTGGAAGGTACGGCGTTTAGTCGTCTGAATTTTTGGCTATTGGCTTTTTCTAAATCTAGTCGGTTTTTATATCTGGAAGCTCGTGGGGGTTCTGATCTTCTTTTCTTATATGCTTTTGGCTTTGCTTTGTTGCTGTCTTTTTTCTTTGGATTTTACCATCATAAGCGGAAAAGCAATCTGAGTGAAACGCTGCATGGAATGATGCTACGACGGGGGTGAGGGAAATCTTGTTTGATATCTTTTGATTTGCCGTGGTCTTTTTCAGTTCACCCTCCTTTCCCTGTTGGAAAACATCAATGCATTTGGTCGGAGTTTGTCAAGATGAGAGAAGAATACAGCTGGGATTTTAACTTGGTATTTTGGGTGGTTTTCATAATCGTAATTGCACTCATTCCTGATGATTTCAAAGTTATTCTGTTACCTAGGCACCATAGGCAAAAATGTAGCTAGGTAGAACGAGATTGCTTGGACAACTTTTCTCCAGGGCAAAGTTAGGTATCCCTCAAGGCGATGCAGGGAGCTTCCGTTCCTCTAGAAATTTCCTGTAGGTTGAGAACGGACATTGTCAAGAATAGTAGAAGTTTGACGCCGGGATATTTTGACGAGATAAGATTGGTGCTTTTAGGGCTCGTTGACAAGCTCCTCCCTTTTCTGACATTACCAATGGCAGTTACTTGGTTGAGAACTGTGATGATTTTCCCATCCGGATTATTGGACGTAAATGTAATATGTACCTAGGTATAAGCCAATAGTTTATACGCAGTTGCAGACATCGATCCACTCCTAGAAGGAGTACTTAGGTTGGCGATATGAACAAGGGGTCCTTAATTAAGATATTCAACGCTTTCATCACTACCTAAGAAACAATGCGGAACAAAGAAAAAACTGAAATGAACCACCTATGCAAGCGGCCTGTCACTCGATATGGAGCTCATTTCCACATAGCTCACATCACTCCTGGAAATTAGTTTATAACGTTCATTCCCCATGGGATCATCTTCTCCTCTTTTCATACTCAGAGCCAGGCTTCTCCACTCTCCCTTCCACACCAACCCGGGATGCGAGATAGTCAATGCCAAACACGCAATAGAAATCATCGCGGGTTCAAGGATCATGTAAGTGACCTGATCATTGGCCAAGGCACCTTTAAATCCACCGGAAAGCTCCGCGCAACGGAAAACGCATCGGGCGAAGATTGTCGACGTTGCCACGAGGAGACAGGCGAGGAAAGTCTTGAATTGAAGGCTTGCACGTAGTGACTCGTAGCGCGGGTTGAAGTCGGATGGAGAGGCACGGAGGACGCGCAGGGTAAAGTCGACACAGAGGCCGATGAAGACAGCTAGACTGAAGACTTGCCACGAGACACCGGCAAGCATGATATCGATGCCGTTCTGCTCCATAGATCCCGATGTGGTTGCGGTGATGCCGCCACCGACTGCTTGGAGTAAAAGCGAGATGATGTCGCCCGTAACGAATAGGTAGGTGTATGATTTTGGGCGGAAGTAGGAGATTTTCTTGCCATAGACAATGACGATTCGGGAAAGGCATAGATATATAGCGGCAGCGAGGAATGCTGGGGCAATAGTGAGACATATTAAGTATCTGATAGGGTATTGGTATGAGCTGATGCGAAACGGGACAGAAAACAGAGAGAGAGAGAGAGAGAAACTTACAAAATGAAAGGCTCCTTGGTGAAAGGATTGTAATGCATCTGTATGCGCGCAAAATATCCAAAGATCTCGCCAGTCAATCCGCAGCACATGGCAATCGTATAAGTCCACGTTTTGTAGAATAATCCCAACCCAAATTGGATAGCTAGAATGAGACCGAACAGAACGAGGAAGAAAGCGTTGCCCCAGAGAGAGGGAATATACGTGATATACGCCATGGTTAGAGGACAAGTGTCGAGTGTACAGAGATGAGGGTCATGCAACAGCGTTGCATTGATGCCCTTTGTCGAATTCCACTCCATGCTGCTTGATTTGGGTCGATGAGGAGAGAAATATCTATGTGTGATGTTGATAGATAAGCACAGCGAGAGATGTTGTAATCGAAAATGACTCTAAAACGAATGACAAGAAGGAGGTCGGAATTGTAACGAATGTAAAACAAAAAGCTCCAGGTTTTGATATTGTGTTGCTGCTTCTTTGTAAACGGGATTCAATGCCGTCGATGCATGGCAACAATGCCTCTTTATACGGGTACCTAGGGGTACTCGACCCAGGTACATCACATACGTAGTAACATCTCGTTTCTCTGAGACAAGCACCCAGGTCCCAGGGTCCTATTGTCGCCGATTCATTTTGCCAATCGGTGCTAGTTACCCAGATAAAATTAACTAACAGCCTAACACTGCCTAACAGCGTACCTAGCGTGCCACCAAGCCACGACGACGGGGCTAAAGTGGAAAAGATGGCTGTTCGAGCTCGGATAAGTTTGTTTACAGATCAGCCTAGGTGGAGCTTGCGAGGCAAGTTCCGAGCGGCAATACGTATACTCCTCAATAGTCAATACTAGTTATTGATTTTAAGGGGTTATTACTTATTAGACCTAGCTAGTATTTTAGGACTAATGAATTTCGATCAAATTCCTTGGCAAGTTGGTAAAACTAAATACATACTTGGCGTTCGGGATAAAAAGATTGGATTTGACAATTTGATTTTAGGATGACTGACCTCGCTGCTTGGGAGTTGCCAAGAATAGAACCAGCCAAAGTCATTGTCGTGAATAAATAACACTCTCCTAGCAACTGTTCCTTCTCATTTCCTCACGCTGTCAACTTATGTGTAGCAGTTAGGGCTAGTACAGCTTCGGTGGAACCGGCGTTTAACGGTTTTCAGTTTTAGGGTTCCAAAAGAAAGGAAAAAGTTAAGCCCCAACGGTCGAAGATGGGAGTCAGAGCTCCGAGTTACAACACAGCTTCGGCAGCATCAAGCAGCATGGAGTAGGAGGAATTATGAAACGAAGTGCAGCATCAAGAACACTAGCATAAATAGGTGAAGGAGCTTCGGCTTCAGCTTCAGATTCAGCCGCAGCCACTGATGTTCCATATTGAATCCCCCCCAGGATGAAGAGATCTTAATGATCATTTGGTTCATTGCCTGAATGATCTCTCCAATTCCGAGCAGAATCTACTTTGCAGTCCTGAACCACATCGCAGAAGATTCGAACTTCGCCGCCAATGAAAATCACCGTTACGTCGCAGTTGGCGAGTGAAAAGAGGAGGTATTATAAGGCCGAATATTGTAGCAGATCCGTAAGACGCACTATGCTATATCCTCTTCGTTTTAATTCCGGAAGTACACTTCTAAGCATAGGTAACGTCCAAGGTCGACCATCATGGCAGATGATGATGCCTCCAGGTTGCGCCTTGCCAAGGATATGCGCAGTATTGATTTTTGGCGATGATATCTGGGCATCATGAGGATAAATATCGCCGAGAACAAGCCTATACCCCAGACGACGGACAATTTCACGCAGTTTCGTGTTGAAAAATCCCGATCCTGGACGGAAGTATCTCGGTAGTGAGCTATCTTCCGCGGCTGCTACACCGTTCACGGCTTCATAGGCGTTGCGAATGATTTTGTCCACCTCAGTAATCTGCAATATGAGCTCCTCATCTTGTAGTTTGTACGAAGGTTCATCGTACATGGCGTGGTTTCCCAGCTCATTTCCATTGCGGATTAAGTTTCGCAGAATTTCTTTTCCCTCTTCCTTCAACCCCCAGACATGAGAGCCAATGATAAAAAATGTCGCCGTTGCATCGTTGTCTTTGAGTATGTTCAGAATCTCGGCTGTGTCTGTGGAGGGGCCATCATCGATGGTGAGCGCTATCACCTTCTCCGATGTCGATACATGCCAGAGTATGTCGGGCCACCATTGCTGGCAGTAGTGTATCAACCAGGGAGGTAAATAATAGATTGTGTAAAGAAAAAGTAGCACCGGCAACAGTAGGAGCAGTAGTAGCAGCAGCAGCATGTCTTGACTATTCTCCTACCTAGATACATAGGCAATGGCGTGTGTTCTAAGGATATGTAGGCAGTAGGTAGTCAGGATGTATCTATGTCGTTGCTTCCAAGTTCCAACTTGTTCGGGTGGGGCTCTCCTATCCAGATTCCGCGCTTCGAGAGCTGGCCTCAGGCATCTATCAAACAATGCTGTAAAGTATAGTTATAAAACATGGTTTTTAGACAAGCCAGTAAGTAATATTGCAAAGTCCAACAAATTGGGTAATTGGTAGGTGCATGGCTCTCACCAACCGTATCCAGGGTACTATCAATATGTGTCATTCAAATGCAGGCGAAGAAGGCGACGAAGATAGGAAGGAAGCTGTCTCAAGTTATCTAATAGTGGATCACTATCATGCTTGGTACAAGTCGAAAGACTCGAGCCATGTGGACCATTCTGGGTCCTGGGGATACAGCTCTGTCAGACCAAAGTCCATCGAACTTAGAGAGAAAGGTTCTTGCACATGTGGCCCTCCAGGCTCACTCGAGAAGTCGTGAGAAGATCCTGCAGTTGGATTCAAAATCTGGTCTAGACATCGCGAGAAAACCGTCTGTGCTTGTTTACAGATCTGATAATTACTCTGTCCAGATATGGCTAGTGAGTCGCAGCAAGAGATGAGCACGCTTATGTCTTGAATCAAAGTCGACCGATTGAGCGTAGCAGACCGATGAGGCTGGCGATTCTGTCGAAACAACTCTAAGATAAGAACGCTCGCGCATGGCATTGCGTAAAAAACCATCTATATCCAACGTCAGGCTCCGGCTTTTCATCCAGGGAAATAATCTCGCAACTCACCGTCCCCTCCAAATTCGGCGTAGCTATCACATCGGTCTTCTTCAAGAGTGACAGCGCTAAATGAAGGATTTCATGTGACGTACAGATCATAATATCTCGATCGCCCTCATTTTGGCTAATAAGAAGTTTGTGGAGGAGGAACTTCGTGTAAAGATATTCAAGCCGCGGACCTATAACCACCCAGATAGCATTCGGGAGCATAGTGTCACACATTGACTCTTCGTATCGTTTGTGAGGGATTGAGTCCCAAGTCGAAGTCAATTCCGACAAGATTTGTCTAAGGAAAGGATCAACATTTGAACCCTTGACTACAAACTATACGGAAGAATCACCTAGCTTGTTGGGTAATATTTGGGTTTGGCGGACCAAGTAACAGCTCCAAAGCCTCTTCGCGTATCATGCTTAGAAGTAGAGTCGCTCGAAGACGGGAAGCTGGGTTAACCATGACATCTCCACTCCAGCCGTGCTCGTCAAGTTTAGCTTTAGCAGCTTCGAAATGCTTGCCGGGGCCTATGATAATCGAATCTGGCAAGTCAAGAGGTAGGTCTATTTCATAGTATCTTCGACTAAGACGGGGCGGCCGACCAACAAAAGTTGCCAGCTCCTTATCACGCTCATGGGCAAGAGCTACAACTCTTTTGCGAAGCTCTACCAGATATGGTGGCCCTAATTCTGCACCTTTGAACCCTTTATGAAAGCCAAGGGCGGTTATAGCTGACGATAAGTCGCCCATTATGGACCAAACACGGGAAGAATCGTCTCCGAAGCACCATGTAGCAAAGGTTAATACCGACGTCAATAGCCACAATGTTAAATCGTTTGTTTGTTCGACTTTATCGCAGAACACCCGGGTTTGCATGCAAGCATTGAACGCCATCAACATGGTCTTTTGGCGATCGAAATTTAGCTGTCTACCAGCATGAAAGACTTGGCTATTGGCTCTCACAGTTGCGCTAAATAGGCCAAATTGTATGAAACACATGCCAATAGTCTCCCAGCGCAAGCGATGTCCAGAAAGAGCCAGCTCGAGAGCATCATTCTCTGCTGATGAAGGTAGCTCTAGTGAGCACGCAGTCTGTTCAAAGATTGCTAGAGCTGTGCTTGTTAGTTGGTCCAAAGGGGGTCTAGTCCCTAGCTCTTTTAGGGTACTTTGCGTCGCTCGCCATGCTGCTTTGAAAAGAAGTGAACCAGATGGTTCACCTGCATCATTCTCGCAGTGAGCCCAGGCTGATGCATTGAAGTCTGTGTTGAAGTCAATGAGGGACCGCAGAATTTCTACGCCTTCTGCAAGTGTAGCTGGTGTCATCGGGTACGGCCGTTTAGGTGAGAATACACTTGTACGAGTCAGGTAGGCGGACGTACGGCGCGGTTGACCACCATTAGAGTCTGTGAACGGCATCAAAGGACTATGCATGGTTATCAGCCCAGTGCCCCGGTCGTAGTCGTCCGCCGACGGAAATAACGCGCTCGATGAAGAGATGTCAATCTGTCTTGCGCTTGGCGGCGTGCTGGGATATGTTCATTGGAGCTCAAAATACAGGCATAGACGTGGTCCTTACACCAATGTTTCAATGTGGGAGGTTGCACTGCGTGTCATGGGCGATGGGTGGTAGTAGCATTGTCGCGAACAGTTGCGTCGGACACAACGAGAGCAATGCGGCCTTGCATGGTCGCAACGCAGCTTCGACCGCCGGCAAGGCTCGCATGACGAGGGCATGCGATTTCGGCGCACTCTATCAGTCATGATGAAAGGTGCTACGTAGACTGCGAAGATTGAAGGCTTTGTATATTCAAAATCATGTAGTTGTTGTCGACGTGGCAGGACGTCGGGGTACTAAACCGTACAGGGCTTAGTACTCCGACCACGATGTTCGGATTTAAATTCTTCATCCGTTGCTGACCTCCTTATACTCCGTACCTAGGTATTGGGCAGGAGATAGGACTCTATACCTTGGGAAGATGATGGACGAGCTTCCAAGTTACCTCCTATGGTGAATCTATTGCTGGGTTCGAAATTGGAGTGCTGCCATGTCCGAGCACGACCAAGACTCCAGTTTTCCTCAATACTGCACAGCCAGTCCTCCGAACTTTCATAATGGTATAAAACCCAGGGAATTGCACAGCTAACTAGTGTATAATAATAAGCTCTGGGTTGTATCATGGTTCTTTAGAGCACTGTACTGTATGCGTGCTAAATTTGCGATGGACTTGCAGCATATGAGTGAATGTGATGAAGCTGGGCAAACGTTCGCTGGTTCCCAGGAACAGGATAGGGCCGATCCCAAATCCAACCCTGTAATCGAGAAAATACCTGAAATAGCTCACGGACCTAAGGGGATCAGCTTTGCCCTTCTGTTTACATGCATCACTCTTGGAAGTTTCTTTATTGGTTATGTATGTGCATGCCGATATGTTGCAAGAGGGACGCCCAAGCTGATAGCCAGTTGAAGGATAACAGTTGCATTGCGACGCTAACTCCGGTCATCACCGATCATTTCCAAGCTCTTAACGACGTTGGATGGTATCAAGTAGCATAGTAGGTTCTCCGAGACAAGGGCAAGATAGGGGGTTCTTCAACTGACACTTTCCAAAAAGCTTGCTCGCACAATCTGCAACAGTACTTATGTATGGCCAATTGTACTCCTTTTATTCGATGAAGACACTCTACATGGCATCGATGTTTGTCTTTGCTATTGGCTCAGTACTGTCGGGCGTAGCTCCAACATCCCCGGCATTTATCGTTGGACGAGCACTAAGCGGTTTGGGAGCAGCGGGGATAATATCAGGCATGAACATGTGAGTATTCCGACGGTATGCCTTACTCTTACTCAGGGCGTTGTTAATTCGATGTCGCTACATTCCACATCTCTCAAACACAGGCCTATTTATTCTGCAATCACCGGCGGCGTAGAATGCGCTGCTTTGGCCTTAGGTCCCTTCATTAGTGGAAGTATAGCACAATGGCACATTACACATCATGGAGGGTCTCCTTCTACATAATCATTCCGGTTGCCGTTGTCATTATTATTATAATCTTCTTCAGCATCGATCATATTCGTCTATCCGAGAATGCACATAATCAGTAGCAAGGATAGACTGAAGCGCACTGACTGGGCGGGCTTTGCCACAAACTTGCCGATGACTTTGTGCTTGGTACTTGGCCTGCAGTGGGCGGGAACGGTATACTCATGGGGGAATTGGCGAATTATCCTCCTGCTCTCAATTACTGTGGTATTCCTTGCTATATTCCTGGTCGTGGAGTTCAAAGCTGGAGACAAAAGCATGGTCCCCCTGACGGTGCTCTGCTGGCGGTCTGTCGCCTTTGCTAGCCTAACCACCTTTTGCAATTTTGCGCACCTTGCGGTGATTGCCTACTACGCAAGTCGCAGTCAGCCCATCTTGTACCAGTAAGTTTGGAGTGCTGACTGGTGACCAGCTACCTTTTTACTTCCAAGCAGTTCGCGGCGCAAGCACATTTGAGTCTGGTCTCATGTATCTACCCTTGGCAGTGGCACTGGTTATTGCCGCACTCGCCGGGGGTCCTTTGACGAGTTATTTAGGGTACTACAATCCGATCTTGATGCTCGGTAGCGTTTTTATGGCCGTAGGAAGCGGCCTCATGGTTACGTTCCGGCCTGACACCGATGCAGGAAAATGGATTTTTTATCAGATCATCTACGGGTTACGCATCGGCCTCGCTTTCCAACCGCCCTACATTGCCGTCCAGACCGTACTTCATGACTCCATGGTGCCCATGGCACTGGTTATGTTGAACTTCGCACAGCAATCTGGCGGTATCATCATCCTTTCAATTGCACAGAATGTGTTCCTTAGCAAGCTTACTCACAATCTCTCCACACAAGTACCAGGATTAGACCCCCATACGGTGCTGGGAAGTGGCGCGCTAGGTATCATCAATGCGGTTCTGGCCGCTTATAACGGGGCTCTTGTGAACGTTTTCTATATTTCTTTGGGTCTAACATGTGTGGTCGTAGTCAGCTCATTCGGAATCGAATGGAAACCTATTAAACAGGGGAATAATGGACAACAAATAAATGTGGAAGCCCAGTAGGTAAATATTGGAAGTGGAAGAACTCCTTCCTAGGAGGTAAAAGATTTGACCTCTTTAACCATCTCTCGTTGTGGTCTACGATCTCAATCCCATGCCTAGGTATTAGAATTTGGAGTCACAAGATGACTCGCCGTGCATATCTTTACTTGTTTTCGAAATTCCATCATGGTAGTGTTTATTAAAGACGTCCAATTAAGCTATGTGGATAATCCACCCTGCTCAAGCAAGACTTAGTTTTCTGCTGCAAAGCCATGCGACGCTCATGAAGGGCCTGGGAGCATCGCAGAATCGAGTTTCACCCTTTCTGCGAGGTAAAATAGATATGCAAGACTTATTCTAAGCATCGGATCTTGAGGGTAAAGCTGCGTGGGCTGCGAAGGTGAAGTCCAGCTAACCAGGCCAATCTACTGCTCGGGTATTAGGGCTCGGTAGGGTTAGACCTATGTACCTAGTTAACAACACGGTCAGGATCCGAAGAACTAAGTTGTACAAGCAACCATATTGCTTTTCTCTTTCACAATACACCGTACTCGATCGTTTATCAGGGTATGAGAGCTCTGAAATCATATTTCCATTACGTGGTGGTAGTATTCGACGCCATGTGAATGTACTTACATTAAGGCCGCGACCAAAAGCTTGAGGTCGCAACACATAGGTAATATGTTGAAACAAATTATCGTAACATACATTCTCCATTTCAATACAAGTGGACCTCCAAACCTATTAAGCATAGCAATACAAAAAAGATATCGAATCTCAAACTAATCCGAAAAGTCACCAGGTTGCAACAAATCCCCGTTCAATATCCTCCCTACATGCGTCTTATCAATATCTTCGCAGTGCCGACGAATCTGGGCAGTAAGAGTTTTGAAAAATTGCACCGGACTAGTCCGAAAGGTCGCTGCTGTGGAATATATGTTTTCGTCACCACGGTTGATTATGAAGCCATCAGCTGCCACAGTCCAACCATCGGGAGTCATCTCCGAAGCAAGATTGAGAAACTTGCAGAATTCAAGATATTCATCATATGAAGATAGATAAAGCTGTCCTGCGAAAAGGTTGAGTTGAGTAATCAAGTGGCGAGGAATTGTTAAAGCCGGAGAGCGGATTGGCGAGGAGTACAACATCAAGTGATCCAATGGCTGATAAGCCAAGAAGCAACGGGGCGAGTAGAGGTGTAGCGTAACGTTGGATGACTTGAGGATATCGGAAAGAAGTTTATCTGCCTCGTAAGGGCTGATAATAACCAGATGTTTCACTGTGGTCGTAATATCCACACGCGATACGACCCATTGAATGTGACGCTGGTAAGAGTCGGAGACAAATGCAGACTCTTGTTCTGGCACCTTGACGGTTCGTACAAAGTCTTCCGTGACCATTAGATTATTGTGTGGAAACTCGTTAAGTATCAAGTGGCGCGCCGCAGTTGTATCCCTCAATGACTTGAAAGCTGGCACAAAAGCAGTGGAATCGGTTTTGAGCAATCCGGTGCGTACAAAGTGTAGAACATCTTCGTGAATCGTATGCTTTGCCGGTTCGTATAATTTTGGCCTCTCAATTTCACGCTCCTGTTCTATTTCAGGTGCCAACTCACGTTCCTGCTCTTCGTAAAGGCTACTTGAAGCAACGTCCAAGTCAGCGAACTGGCGACATCGCTCGATTATTGGTTTAACGCTCGGATCCATGAGGACTTGCTCCTCTAGGAATGCTAGTCCATTTTCATTACGAGCAGTATAGCGGTTCTCTATTGTCTGGGCATCCACTTCCAGAAGCTGCTTTGCTCCCTCAATTGTCATGCCAATCCGGCCCCCTTGTTCCTGCCAGATGCGACGCTGGCGATGATATCTCGAACCTTGAACAGCCCAAAGTGCTATATTGCGGGATGTATCAGCCATTGTCTCCGATATAGACCAGCGCAAAACGTCGGAAACATCAATACGCGCGTCTTCTGTCTTTGACACGCAGGAATGAATTTTCGTTTGATCTCTTCAGGGACTAGGAACACGACAGACTGGCCATGACCTAATTTTCTCATTCTCATACACGCTAGAAAAGACCCGATCAGTTTCCGTACATGATGCCCATTGCCTAATCGGATAGCTACGAAATGCTTACCTTGAACCAATTTGTCCTTCGTAAGGTTAGCCCCCAATGTCACTGCTGCACGATAATTCTGTGGCAACCGTAAATCCGTGCCTCTAGTATGGGACTCGTCGAGATAAATGTGACAGTTCTGCATTTGTTTTGCAAAGGGAGATATGAGTAATGGCTCAACATTTCCTTTGCGGTCAAGAACAACCAATTCGTCATTATCGTCGATGAAAACGATGGCTTGGCACCGGGCCTCTGGCAATAGATTCAGCCATTCTTTAGCAACTACATGATTCGATTCGAGAATCTGTGCTCCGACGTCTAAGATCACTTGCGTTTGCGGTGTCACGTTGGTAACCATCTTGAGAACACTGCCAACATCTGATATGTCTGTCTCGCCGGCTTTCACAATCGCCACGGAGTTCTCTGGTTGCAGAAGGTATCCAAGAACCAATGCGTTTGTATGTTTCTGTTTAGGTAGATCAAGCTGGTTAACAGAAAGTGGGAGAGTATCCCTTGAATCGTTAGTACCACTGAATCCACTTGTGGGATAAGTCTTGATTCTTCCAATATCCCAACCTGACGCAGAGAGCTTCGAAGGAAATTCCTTCATTTCTTTTGGAAATACTATGTGCGCCAAGAAGTAGTCGATTGCACCCTTCGAATGTCGAAGGGGTGGAAATACGTGTTTAACACAATAGTGGCGGTCTTGGAGACTCACACCTTCCAACTGGCAGAATTGATGGGGCAATCCTGGAGCATCCTTCACCCATAGTTGATATTCAATGGCACCCTGGTCAGACTTGGTGACGTGAGAGAACGCATTATCAAGATCGTCATCAGAAAGACCCTCGTAGTAGTAGCTTAAACATGTCAACATGATAACCGTGTCTGGGTCACTGAATTCAGATCGTGCTGTTGGGTTGTCCTTGCCTCGATACGGTACAGCAAGTTTTGTAGCAGGGCGTCTGTGCGGATCCAGTCCATAGGCTACCCTCCAGCGTCTATGCAATGCAAATGCAAGTACACCGCGAGCCAAAAGACCGCGTAAGAGAAGCAAGAGACTCCGTGCCGTGCCCGTAAAGAGCCGGTGGTCATCTTGAATTAAAGAGACACAATTTTCATCAGGATGCCGTTCAACGACGAAGTTTAATATTGCCTGGCGAATCTCATTTGACTGTCTGTATATGGGGAGGTTTTCCATGCCAGAATCGCAGATCTTTCGAGCAAGTCGGTCAATGAGATCAACCTCAGCATCTGGTCTCAACAGTCTAGTCCTTGGGAAACTTCCGGGACAAGCTGGGCACACTTCAATTGAAAGAGGATGCTTGCTTTGCACTTCAGGGGCAAACTCGCCAACAAAGCTGAGCAACTTTTGTATAAACAACCACCGGTCAGGGCTGAGTTCGATTGAATTCTGTGTTCCCATAGCATAGACGAGTTCAAACTTTGTGCTGAAGTTTTCATCACTTTCATCCACAATGTCGCGGGTCGATTCATCAAAAAACTTTTGCGTCTCTAGCAAAGCTCGACCCAGCGACTCATTGCCTTCAATTAGTGATTCGCGGCACATGAGTTCAAATGACAAAAGCTGCTCAGGTTGGACTAGAAGCACTCCTCCGTTTGCCATGCACTCCCGACACATGTGTTCAATTTTGATGGCGTCAGACTCTGACGGACGAATACCCCGAAAGAATGGTAGGTGATATACTCGTCTATTGATCAGACCACCCAGCTTCGACGTCAAGATGTGTAGCATTTGGCGAGATTGGGGTTTTGCAACAATGATACGGACTAAACAAGATGGCTTTGCAAGCGCTGAAGCCAGGATGGGCACAATCACGGAAGATTTTCCTTCTCCCATATTCAGCTGCATGACTTGGTTGGTCCCCTGCGTTTGATTAACGATCTCCGTGACTATTTCCTGTTGGACCTCTCGAATCATTATTCCATTTTCAACTTCTAGCAGTAATGATTCGGGATACTGCAAAGGATCCCAATTCTGGTGGCCTGGGTTTTGGATTTCCTTGATGAGATCATCTCTTCTCCCAGCAAGGCCACAGAGTCTTCTTGCGCGTTGCAAATCTGTCAATGCCACTCCGTATGTGACAATGCACTTTTTCCAAGCATTGCTCAATTGACGCCACTTTTGCCGCGCGAGCTGCTCCAAAAAGAGCATTGGCGTGACCCTTGGCCACTGGCCAGTAGCAAATGCCACTACATGGGCATGATTGTATCGACTCTGCTGTGTTGTACGAGTTATACCTGAAGGCGAAACGCAAGCCACCATAACCCGATAGACATCGTCTAATCTCTTTTGACAGAAATCAAAATTATCCTGAAGAAGTCGTACTTGCTCGGATTCCTCGACACCAATGCTCCACTTGAACGATCTATCTTCAAGTGATGCAAGGCTTTCTTGCAGTCTTTTTAGATATGCTTTCTCGTACTCAGAGGAAGACGCAACTCTCATGTTCTGAATCAAAGTATACAGGATTTGTGCAGATCCTCCTTCATTAGCTTCGGGTGTCAGCGCAAGATCACTCAGTCGCGATGAGGAAGGAGCGATGTCTTGTATCTCTATAATGTCAAAGATACTGTTCACAGACACGTATCCTAATTCGCGCTGTGGGGTTCGTTCAGCTTTGATGCCGGGTATCGAAGGCACAATAGTATGAGCCACGGGTTGTTGTTTTAATATATTGCAAACTTCATTCAGGAACCTTCGGAGCAATAAGTTGAAGTACCAATCCCGAAAGATTCCTCGAATTCTATTATTAGCCGCGTGTATGTTGACATGTTGTTGGATTTCTACACCAGAGTGACTTGTAGGAATCGTGGGTGTTTCGCAGGGCCATTGAGAACGAAGTGCATCCACAGCAGTTTCCACGGCTCTAGTGCAATTGCCATTGTATAACGATTCTCTGCGCTCCCAAAAACGATATGCGGACTCATTTCTTTGCGGCGCAAGCCCGGATTCAGGACAACTTTCAACGGGTTTTATCGCCGGTTTCATGGCCAGACGCAACTGTTCCGCGATCACTGTATATCCCTTTGAAATATTGAACGATGATATTGAAGGCGCATCTGGAAAATGATCAGGAGGAAATGTGTATAATGCACCTAGCGTCTGGACCATAGACATCTCGGAAGACTCAGAGAATGCTATTGTAGCAAGCCACATCATCACATGATACTTGTTCAGCTCCGAGCGAGCTCGTCTAAGTATCCGATGAAGGGTACACCAGGGCTTTGATATTTGCTCCGAGGGACTCAAGATCAACTTGGCATCGTATCTCAAGTGAGAAATGTCGAGCGGTGTCATCTGACCAGAAACGTGTCGGAATTATCACGTAAAACTTTCCAGGTATCTTCGAACGTGTTCTCTGGGAATGGATACTCAATGTGTCTTCGGCCATTGTAGATAAAGCTGGACATTCTGAAAGCCCGCTGAAAGTTTTCAGTTAATTCACCTCTATCTCTAGGGGTGTATTCTGCATCCATGGAAAGAGTGTGATCTTCTGCGCCAAATCCGGAAATACGCAGCACAGATGATCGAATTAAATTCCGTCGCAGCAGTTCTCCGGAGGAATGATCAACGCCCAAAGGCTCTACATACTGGTCTTTATGAAAGAGCTTCATCGTCTCGTTGTGCTGGAATATCGTTTGCACGTGTTTCAAAAAGTAGTCATGTTGCGACAAAAAGCTCAATTCCGAGTGCCAGGTGACCACCTGCATCTCGCGCAGATGAGAAGGATAATATCCCCTTCCTGGGCTTATTTTAGCAATGCATGCAAGTATGTCGACGTTCTCTTTGCTTAATCTATCAAAAGACTTGACGGCCGCGGATTGTAGGATCGACAAAGCTTGTTCGGTTCCTGTTTTCATCGTCAAAGGATCTACCAAGCAAAAAGACGTCAAAGCATGAAGATAACATAAAAAGAGCTTGCTATGCAAGCTGCCATTGTCGACTAGTCTGCATAGCTGTTCGTCAACAGCGTAAGAATGTACTCGGGTCACCGTACGCTTGCGAACGTGCACAGCAATGTGACCGTCGGGGGCTTCCAAACCTAGCTTACCCTCTGGAATGACGACGAGACGGTCTCCATCTTTGTTCTTAAGTATGAGTTTGCTGTGGAGTCCCACCAAGGTTCCCAATAACTGATTGTTATCAATCACCATGCCAGGGTATTGGTGTGCATGAATCTCTTGGTCGCCTATCATGGCGCAGAACTGTAGATTAGGCCCTGGCAAATCAATTTCAACGACCATGGAATCATTGCGAACAATGCAATGAATGTAGTCGCTATCTTCCAAAGGTGAGAGCACATTTGTTATCTCTCGATTGGCTTGGCTACAGAAGCTCAGCAGGGAGGAAGAATCATTCGACAATATCCAGCTTCCTTGGCGTTTCTTCATTTTCCATGGATTTGGGGAAGACTCCCAGGGTGATTCCTTTGCACGGAATATGATACAACCCTTGAACACGTCATACCAATGTACAAAATTCTCAACATAATGAACAGGGAAATACTGAACCAAGACGCGACGAGGTATGAGCTCGAAAGTGCCGTCCTCATTACTAGCTCGCACGAGAAGGTCAGAATCTTGACTCCCCGAGTTTAACGCTAAGTCTACTTGATGGCCAGCATATAGAGATTTTCCAGCAAAGTTCATACCCACAACTGAGCTGGGCATGATTTCTAGGGGAGTACGTCCAAACAAAGTTTTGTAAGTCTCATGCGACCTGTATTCACTTGGCAAGTAGCCCACTGGAATGCCATTCATCAGAAGTTCACCTGTCAGGAGGTTGAAATATACCGTACTGCCGTTTGGCCTTCGATTTTGCAACCAATGGTCCGCAGAATCTGATATTTTCCAGGAAATACCCCCTTGGTAAGCTGGCCAATGTATTTTGATGGCGTTGTCTAGAGAAGCACAACGCTTTCGCACAATATTTGTTTGTAGGAAAGTGTAACTTCGTTGACATAGACGTTTCCAGCGATGTTGAAGCAGGCAGAAAACGGTATCGTTCGCGGACCGCTTATCACCATTCAGCTTCTCCTGAATAAATAGAGAGCATTGAAGGAATACCGCGGTATTTTCTTGATCTTCCAGCAGTAGTTTTAGGAACTGCTCGTTGCAATCGAAAGATCCGGCACAAATTAACGAAATTATTAGAGCCTTGTCAATCAAGTTCTGTTTCTGGTCACAGTCGTTCGTCTCATCAGCCCGGCCTTTGAGATACGAAACCCACCCAAAAGAGACATTTCGAAGGATATCCAGTAAAGCCAAACACTCATGCTGTATGGCTTGAGAGGACGACAGCGAGAGAACTCTGGCGGCCAAGCCCATGAAGAGCCATACGCCATGATATGATTCCCAGTTTCCTTTGATACGCTCCGTGGCTTCTCGCAGATGCTTCAATAGGGTGCCAGCAAATTCAAGGTCTTCAACTAGTTGATGACCGTTTCTTAGGGCTTGACTTGTTGAAGCTGGACCGGCTTGGTGAATAGTCTGACAGATTAAAATCGCTGTTTCTTGCTTCCTAAAATCCACTGCGGGCATTGCCAGCTGTACAAGAATGTTCTGCCATTGGACTCTGTATCCGAGTGGAATGCTGGCCAATGCTTTGTATTCTTCTAGATTGAGATGGGCAGGGCAGTCAGACTGTGATGCAATCACTCGATTTGGTGACGGTCTAGACATGAACTTTTGTAATGCTGAAGATGGACCAGGTAGCTTATAGGTGCATCGCTGTGCAATTTTGTCGGTAAATTTGAAATGGCCAACAAATGCATGCTTCTTCGCATCAAAATAACGGTACTGCATGCCGTTGTTCACAAAAACGTCTTCTTCAGTAACAACGCTGATCTTTTTGTTGCTGTAGTGGGTGTTGGTGTGCGGTTTCACTGTAGAAGAAAGTCCAATATTATCTTGGCCACCAGAATCCACAAAATGATTACGAAGCCCGCTGTAACTTTGTAGGTGATACAACTCCGGCACGCGATTGCCGCTCTCATATATGGCGCCGAAGACATCAAAGAGAACGAAAAATGTTGTCTGACGCCAAAAACCGAAGGAATCTGGGAGTTGAAGCTCGAAGACCGTGTGCATGGCTTGAAGCTCGGAATCTGGAAGCGGCCATTCATGTATATCAATTGATATGGCATTTGCATCCTTTTGATATCTACATCTTTCACAATTCCAGAGGTGGTTGCAATAGGGACGGCCCCGATCATAGCCTGTCTCATATTCGCACTCACCCCGTTCGTAAAGATTCATCAATCTTGAATATTCTGCTTTCTTCTTTACTAGCTCTTTGCGCTTCTTGTGTCTAAGCTCAAGTGCCTCAGTTTCAATCCTGTCTCGAAGCTGCTGGAGACTGTATGATTGCTGATAATATCTCACAGCAAATGACCGAGAACTACCATAATCGGTGAAAATGGCCGGTGATTTGTATCGAGTTCGACTGCTTCTCGCAGATAGATACGTTTCGGCAACGTGAAGTCGTCGCATTTCATACCTTGACTTCAGCAGAAGTGATTCGAAAAGGGTATGCGGTAATCCGATATCGTAGTCGGCAAGCATGGGATAGATGTTCAGAGCCGATTTGTCGCAAGCAATCCACAATTCCAAGACCGTAAGAAACATTACCGAAAGTGCTTCTGGGTTATTTTTATAACACGAAGCTGCAGCGTTGTGGTATGAAGTAATCAAACTACTCAGACGGGCACAAGTTCGGGCTTCGTCCACATGAGATAGTAGCCAAGCTTGCAAATCATCCGCCACCCACTTCTCAACCGCATAGAGCTTGTTGATAGTGGTCTTCGCTTCAGTCGAAGCAAAAAAGACATTCGGAAGCTCATTGTGGCTGATAAGCGGCAAGTCAGAAGTCGGCTTGAAGTTCGCGGACATTCGAGCCATCGTCCTCCGACCTATAGATTGAATGAAATCGTCCAGTTCCGGTAGCTTGCAGAGGATATTATCTTTGATCTTGACGTCGGTTAGGGGCAATAAAGATCCTTCGAGACGGTGTCGTGCTTGGATCTTATCCCACTTCCTCTGTATGTGTGTACTCATTTTGACCATGGTTTCCTGCACTTCCTTTGACCAGGGCTCTCCATTGCCCTGATTGAGTTTCAACAGGCGCCGAGATATTTTTGCCTGCATAGTGTAGATTAAGTCTGAAGGTAGCTTTGGACCGATGTGCTTTAGTAGATATCCCATGAAGAAGATCATGAAGCTCTTATAGAGCTTATCTTCCTGTTGGCCAGAACTTCGAGTAATCAGAAGCTGCATGGAGACGCGGAGCAACAACCAGAACGGCGACCGATGCCAAGGCAGATGAGCATCAGAATACATGACTTCTTCACGAGTGTTTTTCCAGATGGATGAAACTTCGGTTTCATGCCCCAAAGATTGCAAGAATCCGAAGAAGAGCTCGGTAATCATTTTAGGATGCGTAGTATCCCTGATTTCGTCATGGTGATGGTTGACTTTGCGAGTTTTCGATTTTGTATCGGATACGGGCTGATGACTTAACTTGGTAAGGGTGTAAGTGACACTGTCGAGGAAGCCCGAGTCGGCGAAAATATTCAGTGGGACTTGTACTGCCCTGCCAGGAAATGTTCGACCGAGGCGACCTAGAGTCTGGATGACTACCCCGTTCTGGGGCGAAAGCTCGAAAACTTCCACGGTGATGAATTTTCCTTTCTTGGAAAATATCACACCAGCGTTTTGCGCCTGCACATGAATGGGAAACGCTCCTCCTGAGAAACGTTAGCGGACTGACCCAAGGCTATTTTTCTTTCTATTTACCCCCCCTTTATTTTGAAAAAGAGCTTACCTTTCTCACAAAGTTCTCGGAGAGATAGTTTAAGATTTGCCTCGTCAACATGTCCATGAGAGTCATGAGCCTGCTTCACTTTATGAAGCATGGCTGCCACTGGAGTGAGGGCGATACGTTGGTGGTCTGAACAGTACGAGTTGAACTTGGACAGAGCTCCACAGAGCATTTCGACAATGCACGCTTCATGCGTCGCATCGTAGTCATCGCTTCCTGGAAGCTTTGGAGGAAGAAAGACATGATGAACCAAGAACTGGGCCGTATCCAGCGGAACATCGACCTCCTGAGCTGCCATAGTGGTACACAATGAACTCAATGACAGATGAAAATATGGTAAGTCTTGCGTAAGATGAAGGTTTTATGAAGAGAGGTCAGGATAACACTTAGGGAGGAGAATTTGTCGAGGAGGGAAATAAAAAGGGATGTAGAGGGTTCTCATGGAATACCTATCGGCCCTGGGACCGCTCCAGGCATGAAATAAGATAGAGACGGTAGTTTCCGTATATTCTGAAAACAAAGAAGATATTACAGGAACAAACGCTGAATCAAGTTTGTGATACGTAAATAAGGCCATGTCGGAGGGTGGGCCCTTGCCATAGTATGAAATTGGTCAATTTGCATTCATTATAGTGCTTGGATGCCTCATGCCCGAAGCAGAGAGGCGCTCTAGATTTCTTGTTTTGGTCAAGAGCAAATTGGCACTTTCTAAATCCTTCAGCAGGGTGTCAGCTAGATAATTCATGGATGGAAATGAAGTTTGTAGCTAGAGAATCAGTTTGATTAATTCTTTCCCTACCTTTTCAGATCTAGGTACACCAGCGGTCGTTGAATCGGCGAGATCAAAGGCTGTGAGCAGTTAATCCAAGGTCCGCCAAAAGAGGTTTATTAGAACTCAATGTTTTGATGTCCGATCTCATTTAATAATTCTGTGCAAAACAAGCTTCCATAATGATGTACCTATCCCTTTCTGTGACTGATCTATCAACATGGACTGGGCTGTCCATGTATTTCCCATTGTTAAAGACGTTTCTGCCTATAGGTGTCTTTTAAGTCAAGACATGTTTCAACCGATTTCAGGGTCTTCTGTCTCCTGTTATGAGTGCATGAACAGATGCCATCTTCTCTTTACCAAAAATTCAGCAGATCCTTTGTTATCCAAAGATGCTACATTTAAAATGGCGTTTTCCTTATAATGATCACCACTGCATGTTCAAATACATCTGGGAGAAGCTTTGAACTTCCTTTCAATGTGATATCCATTACAGGCAATCGATTAACTATTTCCAAGAGCCTGGTCCGCTTTATGTTAGTATTGGCTGTAAAGAAGTTGCGAGAACATACCACTCTTATGTGCCAGTGGTTCTATCCATCTTTCTGTTGTCTGTCTTGAAAGTTGACGCTGTTGAACGAAACGCGAATCCAGAAGGCGGAAGTGGAGCAGCTTCGAAGTGGATTTTCAACCAGCCAATCAATAGGGCAACAAGGTCATGTGACTGTTATCGCGGCTATAACGGACGCACTATAGTGGGAAGATGATGGTATGATTGGTCTCTCTCTGTCTCCGGTGGGGAGCTGGTAACTAA
>JAMAFX010000076.1:0-100207 GCA_023625875.1 Trichocomaceae sp. PYS4502
TAATTGATGTTCTTTTGTAAGTAAGGTCGATAAAGTGGCAACTAAGCAGGGGTGGCAAGTAAGCAGGGCAGACCGCCCGTAGGGCGGTCTGCGACGAGACGGATCTCCTACATAGTTAGTTAGCTAAACTCCGCTTTACATAACTACGTAATTAAAGATCACGTGGCTATAGTAGAAATTCCATCCGAGAGAAAAGGGAAATAAACAATCTCAAAACTTTGGAGTCGCTGGCAAGTTCTTTCTCTGTTTGCTGTTATCATTACCTAACTAACCTTCTAGTTATATATATGTGCATGTCTGGTGGCGAAAGAAGTGCGTATGAACAGATAATGTTGAGATGCTTGTAGAATACAATGAGGGCTGTTCTCCTTGAAAGTAAGAAGAACAACACGTAGTCCGGCTGGTGGAACAATCAAGTCATAATACAAAGAGGCTTGCAAGAGGTACGTAGTACATATGTAGCCATGCAAGAACAGGAAAATGGTGTGAAGGAAATTAACAAGTACAATCAGACCTTTTTATCGCTGATTTAATCGCTTATGGTTCGTTAGTTGAAATCATTTCGTTAATCTGAATGAAGTAAGTCGAGGGTAAAGATGTGTCAATTAATCAGTTCATGTCAGCCGGAGTTGATGAAGTTGGCTGCGGTTTTTCTTCTAGGTGTTCTTTTTCGCTCAACTCGGTAGTGTTGGAAGTTGATCGTTCACTTTTATCGGAGACGGTGGGTGGTTCGGAGATTGGAAACAATTCATCGAACAGGTTTGGAAGAAAACGATCAAGGCGCTTTTTGGTTTCTGTCCAAATCTTCTCTTCGTTTGAATCTCTGAATGGTGGAGGAGTAAGATAGCCACTGTCTGCCATAACCAAAAGGATGTTCTTAACGCTTTCAGGAATTGCTTCCTCCTGTTGAGAGTATAATGATTAGCATATCATTCTATATGGGGAGGTAAAAAAGAGTATTAATGGGTTGCATACCAGACTGTCACCCTGGCCGCTATTCATCATCCGATCAAGTATATCCAGGATCTTAAGCCATAGGTCAAGCATGCCACCGGAGTTAGATAGTTGGTCTAGATACCGGAGGAATATCTTGCAGACGAGAGTGGCAGCTTGAACACGTGTTTCACCCATTCCGACTGGATCAGAATGATATACTTCAGGCTTCAGTAGCCGGACAATGAGAGGAAATAGGACTTCATCAAAAATAGACGTCCATTTATCGTCATTTTCGGACTCAAATTCCAAAGTAACAAGGGACCGCTGTAGAGTCGAGATCGCCTGATGCCGAATATCGCGAAAAGGATTGGTACATTGCATCGTCAATGATTGGAAGATCGGAGACCAATAGGCGGCCCAAGCTGCGAGCTTGTTAGTAACAGATATGGTATAAATGAAAGGTATTAACCAAGGGCTTTGAGAACCTTCGCTTTTTTCGAGATGAGACTGTTGAATCAAACTAGGAGTGCGATTTGTCATTTTATAAATGACATTGATAGCTTGTATGCCTCTTCTTGCGGTATCGTTTTCACTATCATTGCGTGTCAGTCGTCTGTCAAAGGCAGATTGGCAAAAGGAAATAAGAAATAGGAAATAGGAAATAGGAAATAGGAAATACATACACTGGCTTCTCAGCTTTGGCACCTCTCGATTTGCGAGTGCTGCCGTCTCTCCTTCGCTCTTCGGCGGCTCCTATACTTCCGGCACTTGCGAAATCATTCGCAAGTGCGACAGCAGCTTCGTAGTTATCAGATGAAATTGCCGGTGGCACAATTTCAACAATCCCTTGTAGTATATCAAAAACGAGGGGAGCAGATGCGTCATGAGGTCGCAAGCGTTGCAGAATAGACCAAAAGTCAGGTGAGACAATTGTCTCCCTCCTCAGATGTTCCGATTCAGCAATGCATCGTGACAAACTGTTAAGGATTGGTATCGCTGACATCTCCAGAACGTCCTGGTCGAAACTGGAAATCGCATGCAAGACGACTGGGGCACGCATGAATGGCCGATCCTAAGAAACATGAGTAGGGTTCTACAAGGATACTTAACAGTACTCACATAACCTAGCCGAAGGAGATTGAGTAGATAGTATAGAACTCTGCAGACGATAATGGGGTGGACATTTCTTGCGTCCCGAATGATGCCTTGCAAGGAACCAGCCAGACTTTCACCAACACATTCAATGGTTTCCGAATCTCGAATAGCTAGAACAGTAGCCAACTCCAACGTATATAGCATACCAGGATTATAGCCTGCTGATGTCAAATCGCCCCTTATACTGGGAGCCCGTGGTTCGCCCGATGATGGACGCTCGCTTTTCACCACTATGACAGCAGAAGCGTTCTCTTCTGGTAATTCGAATAGTAAAGCATCAACCAGGTTTGTCAGAGATGCTCGAGGTAATGACCTATTTGTTCGAGGTTAGCAATCAGAGGCTATCGAGCATGATAAATCAAGACTTACATGAGGTTATTCAACATATCGCCAATGTTGCAAGCATTCACGCAGTCAATTGTGCAAAGGGTATTTTCAAGCTCCTCATCAGACGGCTCGGGTGGGTCATCAGCAGCATAACTCGAAAGATACGAGGTGAAAGCAGATAGGAGACCCGTCTCCCCTCGTGTTTCACGCTCCACGACTTGTGACGGGGACTGAAGTGGGATCGGCGGAATATTAAGACTAGAGACTAGACCATCTGCGAAAGGTGGAATGAGGGCGTTGATAAACAAGTTATGTAGGGTGCGAATAATATATTTCCAACTTTGCCCGACCGCGCTTTCGTTTCCGAGTAAGACCCTGAATAATACCACGGTTGCCAGTTGAGCCCTGAAGTCTCGGCCGAACTTGACGGCCAACTCGCTGACCATCACTGTCTTCTTTCCCACTTGGACTTCCGTGTTAAGTGAGGTGCTAGGCGGCGTTTCCGTCGCGAGCGTGCTAATTGAGGAGAGGCAGTAGATGATTCGGTCAAAGACTTCTGTCAGGCCATACTTTGCCGCAATCTGCGCGCATTGATCAAAGCCTTGGACAACCCTCGAAAACACCGCATCATCAGAGGCTGACATAAAAACGTAAGAAAGCGTGGCAATAATCGGTCTCCAAGTGGCAGCAAACATCTCCGCATCATATATATTAGTATCACAGATTACCAAGTCTCCAGCAGCTGAGGTTTTCATCAACAGTTCTCTCCAGGCAAAATCGAATGCGTGCTTGTTTTCATGCTCGTCGGGGAGAATTATCTCATTCTGCTTGATCGAATCATAGATGTTTTGTAAATAATCCGGATCAAAATCATTACCACCGTTGACTCCCCTCAAGTTCCTGGCAAAATCAACGTACGTCATACGGTTTGAAGACTTGACATTTGGGTTGTATAAATCAGTATTCAGCATGATGATACCGTATATTAAGACGAACAAGGCATCCTTGTCTACTATTTCCGCGGGTTGTGCTTTGGACATGTACTTTTCAGAGAACACCGTAACGATTCTCTCGATCAATGGTGATTCACCTGGCAGTCGAAACGAACCTAGAAGTTCACGGAGCGCCTCAATAACAGTCTTTCCGGAAAATTCAAACAAGTCTATAAACGCTTCAAGTAATTTTTCGTTATTCTTTTTGGCGATAAACTCACCCAGTATCTTCTTTGAGATACGGGTGGTACCTTTCAGGAAACGGGCAACAAGGTTTGGGTCTTCGAGGTTCTCAATGATACCTTGTGAAGCCAGGTACGCGATTCCTGCTTTGGGGTCTTCATTGAACTTGGTGGCGCCTTGTATAATGATCTTTTTTCTTTGTCGTTGGCTCTTTAATTTCTCTGGGTCAGGAAGACCGTCATACCGAGGTTCATCGTCGAGCCGGTCAGCAATGAATTGTATGTAACTTAAAAGAGAATCAAGACAGAGTGGCGGCACGTTCGTAGTGCTCCAGGTGGCCGAGTCCGGAAACGCATTTCGAGAAAGTAATCCCAGCATCTCTTCACAAAGATCTGCACGGTCCACTTCGCTATCATAGTTGACAAATAGTTCCACCATGAAGCCCGGCATACGAGCTAATACGCCTATGCTTTCAACCATGGATTCCCTGGCTTCGGGCTTCCTAGAACCCCCCTCTAAGCCTAGGTTTCGTCGGTCTCTGACAGGAACAGGTGTTGCACGGCCATTGTTGGCTTTCGGTGCCAGAGGGATACCTTCGTAAAGTGACGGGTTAATGCCAGGCTCTTTGGGAATTTCTACTCGAGGATGCAGACAAGCAACTAGATAGGACAAATAAAGCTCCTGTTGCAATTTCAGAACCGAGCGGCAGGTCGAGAGTAAAGTCCCGGTTACTCTTAATGACGCATTAAGGATGGCCATATTTTCCGAACGAACAAGCTGAAACAGATGGCGGCACAAGTCGTCTTCAGCTAAGGCCGCAAGCACTGGATGGCGAGCAATGGAAGGACCGGAGACCTCGAGGGCGACGTCAATTATTCTCAATGCCATAACTCTCATAGGATCGGTATGCTGTGGATTATGCGGGTCTAAGAGATCGATCAAAACGCGGAATAACTCTCGAATCGACAGTAAGCCGTATGGGCGGACTTCGACTACTTGTGATTCCTCGTTTTCAGTAGCGGAACCGACTGATGCATCGCCATTGCTTGTTTGCTGAGGGTCGCCATTGTTTGAGAGCTCTTTTTCCTCTGTGTCAGCCGGGATAGTATCGGAGCCCATAGTCGACGGATGTTGGGGAATAACCGTGTCCCCGTTGACAGAAGGGTCCATTTTGAGGTTGGCAGATTCATCCTCTATTATCTGCTGTTGATTATGTATGTCGGTATCAATCTCTTCTGTTTCGATTGTGGACAATCTCTTGAATGTCACTTGGCACATATTGATCATAGACATTTCGGCTGACCGGCGGAGCAATTCAGACAGGCGGTTCTGGCAGCACATGCTCAACCCTGTTTCCATCATTTCACAAACACTCTCATCTCCTAACAATTCTCCTTCCGGCCTCGAGAGCATTCCTTCCATCAGCTTGAGTATCCTCAACAAAACGACCTCGTCAGCAACGGTATCACTCGCCTCAAATCGACAGTGTGTAATTGCTGCCGAAAGCAGTTGCATGGCAACGGCGATTCGAGGCGAGTGGCGGTTGATTATATCGTAGGCAAGGAACTTCGTGATGGCAACCAATGCCAGCGAGGTGATGGGTGCCGAGGTAGACGAAGAACGAATGACCTGCAGAAACGGATGAAGCAATGACGGAGCATCAAATGAGCGGATATCCCTGCATGACTTCAAGTCACTTCGCAATCGAGTGAAGGCGGATATGAGCGGGTTGTCTTGGATGCTCTTCCCTTTCTTCCCCCTCAAGCCCCATCTGTTGGCCAATGCATGGTCTCCATCGGCTGTAGACGAGGGACTTGGATGACGGGAGCTGGAATTTTTATTTCCAGCAGCAGCACTATTCCTTATGCTCGAGATGGGCGAAGCTGATATGTATATGTCGCGGTCACTGCCTTTTGTCGAGCCGCTGCCACCCAGGATGGCGGCCACGGAGGAGTGAGCCCAGCGGGCATGCTTGCGCATGGCCGAGGTGACGGTGATGCATTCTGTAGTCACCAAAGAGACCGGATCCACCGAGATTGGCAATGGATATTCCGGCATTATGGAGGGGCGGGGATTGGAGAAGTGCTTTAGCCTTTACCTAGGTATGAATCTGCCATCTGGCGGAAGACGACTTGGAGTCTTGGACGTTCGAAGTTAAGAGCCTCAGGCTCTGCATCCCGGCGGGCGCTAAGCAGCTTCCCTTTCTGGCCAGCTCCCGTTCTGGCTTAGCTCCGACACTCAGAGAACTACGTACCTAGTAGTAGTTAGTTATAGCTTATACAGAAAAGATTAAAGACAGTCTTGTTGGGATGTTGAATGTTCGATACAAGTACGTGGATTATACAATAAATAGTCCCCCCTGCAAAGAAGAGCGGTCAAAAAGCCGCCGTCCAATCAGATGCCGTTCTTTTGCGTCCACACCAGAACTCGGAGCAAGCCGACCAATCACAGTCGCTGCTTGCCGCTCTGTCAGCGCGTTGCCGCCTGAGGGCCTGAGGCCACAACATTGAACATTGAACATCGAACATTGAACAACTCCAACTCTCAAGACAAACACTGCTTTTGATTCAATTACTGTGCAGCCAACAACCAATAATTGACACTGTCCAGTCATCAATGCGAGTGGTGTTCACTGTTCAGCGTTCACGGTTGACCTCGCCCAAAGCGGTTAGTGTGCACTGTTTACCTTTTGGGCTGGCTGGGCTGGCGATAGCAGGCGATAGCAGGCGATACATCAACAGAGAAAGCAATCAATATTCCTGCATGTTTCCCCTTGGATAACTTTCAGGCTCCGCTGTCGCCTTGCTCTGCCGAAGAAGAGCAAGCATGTGCTCTTGGTAATCTCCTGCCGTGGTGGGATGACTTCCTTCCATGCCTTTGTTTACTTTTGCCTACTTACAGCGCCTATCTTATCTCATCTCCAAGCGCTTCATTGATGGCGCAGTGTTGGATGCGCTTTCCCTGCTTTGACAAGCGCCAGACGACAATCAAGCTCAAGCTGTGCTAGCAAATATATTAATTACGGCAGTTGGCTACTTCAGCAGCAGGAACTTGAGGCAATCAATCAATCAATGGTTTAGTCAGCGTGGCAGAGGAAGAAGCTACGATTGAGCATTGAGCATTGCGCCATGGCGATGATCAACAGCTCCCTGGCGGAACTGCCTCTGGAGCAGCTGTCGCTCTACCATGTCAGCGACCCTTACCTGTCTTCAGTCCTCGTTTTCTATGGGTCAGTTGCGACTGCCGGTTCTAGCGCAAGCAGTTTTAGGAACCAGGCGCACATATTCAGCGCGGCCGGCGTAAGAAGCTATCCCCGCATCATCGCGTCTCCCGCAGCACCACTCTACGTCGCAGTCCACCACCTTCCTCGAGAAAAGCAAGGAGACGAAACCTGCCGCGGCTTGGCCGTCAGTCTTCTGAGGTACTTGAATGACTTGCCAGCAACAGCCAAGCAGTGCTTGAAACAGATAGCGATAGCAAAGACCGGGAAACCAACTGGCAGATTCCCAAAAATGTTCGAAGAGACCCATGCTGCCGACCTGGCCAATCGAATGGTTAGAATAAACAATACGGCCGAAATAGTGCGGGATCTTCGAAATGCCTATGACGAGAAAAGGGTGCCCTGGATTGACATAGATGTCATGATGCCGTCCGGTTCTATCGCACCGCCTACGACACACGAGACCCAGAGCGAGACACCGTCAGATGAAGCTCTTGATGACAACGGACATGGAGGCCAATATGGAGATTATACGCCCTTGATTGAGGCGTTGGGTGATCCGATTTTTCTTCCTACTTCCCGCCTTCGACGCGCACCTTCTCAGCCAACAAACCTAAGCAAATCCACATTGTTTACCAGGACCCAAAAAGAAGCGTTGCGTCTAGCCATGTGTGAGGTTGTCGATACAGAGGAACGCTACGTTAGCAAGCTCTATGATTTAGTTCACAACGTTGTAGGGGAGTTCCAGCAGAAGGCTCGTGCCAAGAGTGCATCCAGCTCCAGCCCAGACGACACTGCCTTAGCAGAGCTTTTCCCGCCGTGTCTTGACGAGATTCTACAAGTTAATATGGGCTTTCTGGACGTGATTCGACAGATCCTGGATAGCACTGAACAAGAAGCCATTACAAGCCTTGCAGAAGACACAGAACTACAAACTTCGGTATCAGGTCGCCTACGCGCAGAAAAGAGCAAAGATATGATGGGGGCGGTTTCGTTTGCAAATGCGCTTGTTGAATGGTTTCCCCGGTTCTCCGAGCCCTACGCTGCTTACATGAGAGCTCACACTGGGTTCACGCAGACCTTGAATTCCTTCCTGAAGGACGAGAAATCTAGCTTTACCCGCAGAGTTTACGAGACCGGCGAACAAAGACTTCGGTCTCTATTGATGGAACCTGTTCAGCGGCTACCTAGATATAGCCTTCTCATTGACGCCATGACAAGTAACATACCATCTATCCATCCCTCGATTCGGCTCTTCCTCAAAGCTCGAGATATTATAAAGGATATTTGCTCTCTCGATACTCCGGCAAACACTAACCATAACCAGAGCATTCAGCGAATGATGAAACTGGTCGAGTATTGGCCACCATCTGTTTCCCCCGTCGGGCGGTTAATCAACGCAATTGATTCGACCGAGATTCTTCCTCCATACCATATTCAACAACAGGATGTTCCAATTATGAATACACTTATTCTTCTCTATAAAAATTGCCTTGTTTTGTTGTCTCGATATCCCGGGAGCAATATGACGGCCCGAGGGTTGTTGTCGGAATTGGAGAACCAGGCGACACCCAGCAACGAGAAAACCCTATCACAAACCAATGCCCAGTTTAGATTTATTAGAGCCTTTGATCTGAACAACATCTACTGTATGCAGTCGAGTGGCGGACATATTTTATACCTGATGCCCGCAGGTACCACATCCAACGGAACCTCTCACTCCACGCAAATGACACCTCACGCTCTTCAATTATCGGGAATGTATGATGGGCGCGCGAGTCGGTTTATCGAAGAAATATTGAAGGCCAAAATTGAAGGTCAGTTTTCTGAGCGAGAACGGGAAGGGGCCAAATGGACTTTACGCAGCCCTAACGTGCCGTCTGGGACCCTTGGAATCCTGGCTCCTGTGTTCGAAGAGGATACCACTGGATCAATGCAACGATCTGGATATTCGAGAACAAGAATTGTTTTTGATACGCCGAAAGCTATTTGCATGAAAACATTGGAGAATGCACCAGTAGATGTGATCGTCTCCCTGACCTCTGCTGATAGTAATCAGTACAGAATGGAACTAAACGCCATCGGTGGCTCTAGCACCGTTGACATAGTCAGCACCAATACGTTTGTATCTACACTTTCAGTTAGACGTGAGTTTATGTTTTCCCAATCTTTTGAATGTCTAAATATAGCTAATAGAAGCAGTATGTGCTATACTTCCGGCTGTATACAGCTTACAGAATCAGAGTTTGACAGAATCATCCGTGTATTCAAATTTGGATATACTTCGCCATATTGGAAGCCAAATCTTTTCGCAAACCAAGGTCACACGAGGATTTCGGCCCCCGTCTCCTTCGAAACTGATATCAAATCTCTGGGGCGGTGGGAGTCAAACCAAAGACCCTCCCTCGTTGTCAAAGGCATTTGCCCCCAATTTGGTACTTGGTGATATTCCAAAAATGCCACCGAAGGCTATCGGACGGCCAACGACCTCGCC
Organism: Trichocomaceae sp. PYS4502; assembly: GCA_023625875.1. Lineage (NCBI taxonomy): Eukaryota > Fungi > Ascomycota > Eurotiomycetes > Eurotiales > Trichocomaceae > Trichocomaceae sp. PYS4502. The sequence goes on from JAMAFX010000076.1 coordinate 9,308, forward strand.
TGCAATACTCGATGAACCTCCACCCAAAATTTCTATCGTTGCACCTCCTAATACAAAGCAAGATGATCAGCTCCAGAAATTAGAGCAGACTTTGACTACTTATATTCTCTCTCTACGTTCACGAAGCGGTAACATCGTAGGCCGCACTTTAAGAGCCCGGGCCAGTACAGATAAATCTATGGTTAACGAACTCTACAACGTTCTCCTTGAAGATCCTACTAAACTTCAGGCTGCGGCAGAGGTCCCTGTTGATGTTCTGTTTGTGGCATTCGAGACATTCATCAATAATGCTTGGAAAGACCAGATTGGCCGAATTCTGTCTTCTGAAATGTTGACAGCGATTCTGGCTAGACTCGACTCTTCATTTCCAAAAGATTTTAGGGATTACTTCAAAAGAACTGTTGGTGATCTGGCTCCACAAAATAAGCGCGCACTCGCTGCAATAGCTCGCCTTCTGGTTGATCTCTTGGATGCCTCTGGCAACGACGGTGATAGAGGTGCATTAACAATGGCTTTTGCCGAAATTTTGACCGAGAATGAAGATCCTATGCAGTGCATATCTCTGCTCGATCGCTTCGTGGAAGACTTTGATAATCTCTTTGAACTACCAGTTGGCGAATCGAAACCGCAAGAAACGACACCAAACAGACCACGGTCTCACACAGGATCCGTAGGGTCCAACACATCATCGTTTCGGAAGAGGCTGGGATTTGGGCTTCACCGAGAGAATTCGTCTCGCTCTGATGGGGAGAGCAAAGTTAGCTCTCTCATTCGCACTTTAAGCAAGACCAAAAATATTAGTGATTCCGAAGGCAAAGCGACACTATTTCGTTCGAAATCCACCGATTCTGATACAAGGCTAGCGGATCTTCTGGGTCCAGCAACGCGCGAACGACCAACGTTGTATGGGGCTTTCCTATCAGAAGACAATGTTCGCCGTCCTGGAAGCGCACATGACGATAACTTTGTTCTTGGTGCTATTCACGAGAGACCCTCCACGCCACAAAAGGATCCTCTGCGCCGGAAGAAACGACGGAGCTCTCTCTCTGATCTGCCGCTTCCATCTACTCCTCCACAACCGGTCCTGCGGTCGCCAATTGACGTCCCAAGGCCTTCAACGCCCGCGTCAACAAAACCTCGTCCTCGGTCGGAAGTCTTGTTACGTATAGACCAGTCACAGACGCACGATAGCCCTTCCCCAAAGTCGCCAACCCGAATTCCACAGGCACCCACTTCACCCGTCGTCCGCCTCACTTCTCCTGGACGGCCAACATCACCGATACGACGGCCTCTTCTTTCACCAGTGGCATTTGAGTCTCCGATGCAAAAAGAAAATATACAGCAAAGGGCGAAATTGGCGGAACGGGCTATCAATAAAAAGACCAATGGACCAACGTCTCCAACACAGACACGGAAAAAGAGATCTGATACTCTGACTAGTATTCCACAGCCAGCGAGGTATTCTCTGCAGCCCAAAGAACGGCCTATCAGCTCCCATGGCTCGGATTTTACTGCCAGGCGTGAACGTGCTTTGTCGTCTCCGCAAAAGCCTCAGAGGCTACGCATGCAGAGCCCTCAGAAGGTAAGATCTATTAAATAACTTGGGAATTTCTTTCGCTAACCGATCTTTAAGCTTCGCGATCGTCTTCAAAATACCAAGCAAATGCAAAATAACACAGAGTCTGCTATGCGGACTGAATTACAATTGATTGGAGCAGAAATATCTGCCCTTACAAGAGCATCTTTATCGGATAACCAGTCAACATCTGCATCATCAGGTCAACATAATTCAACCGAGGCATTGCTTAGTCGTCTACAAAGTTTGGAGCAAAATTTCTCAACCTTTAAAAGCGAAATTAATAATCGAACTGCGAATTTGGAGAAGGACCTGGAGTCTTCGTTGCTTGTGAGCGAAAAGCGAGCCAAGAAACTAGATGAGCTCTATCGCGAAGCCAGTGCTGAGAACGAGGCCCTATATGACAAATTCAATTCCGAGCTAAACAAAGTCGTGAAAGAAGTCCGGGCGGGAAACGGCCAGGACATCCTGAAAGCTCAGTTGAAAAGCTCACTCGAGGAACTAAGTCGGGTGAAGAAGGAGAATCTCAGACTAAAACGAGAAGTTGGCGGTCTCAAGGCAGTGCGAGCAGATATAGACGTGCCTAACAAGGAGGTCGTTGAGATGTCTGATGCATAGATTCGCCTTGTACATGTGTTTTCCTCTTTCCTCTTTCATGTTCCATTTTTCTTACCTTGACTAGCAAGCATTTACAAGGTCGCATCATTTACGTTTATTCGGTGGGTATTTTGAGCGTACTAGACTGGTTCTAGGTCGTCTTATTTTTGTATTATGTCATCTATTCTTTTTGTTTGTTTTCTTTTCAAAATGTAGATATACATTTGCATCAGGACATGGCATTATGTCCTCTCTATTCGATTATTCCAGCCAGCCCATTAGTTTGAGTACCTCAATGTCGATTTTCTTATACCCCCAGTTCCATTCAATCCTTGGACAGCCTGGCATATCGCCTAGTCTCATACCCAGTGTAGGTAAGGCGAGATACCTTTCCTCTTTTTCACTGCTCGTAACACTACTCCCGTCCGTTGTGCTAGTAATAGAAGTCATAATAGGTAATGTGAATCGAGATTTGAAAGGTGCCATATATCCGAGAACACCTTTCGAATGCTCTGTGTGTTTTAACAAGAGATTGACGTGTACCATATCCTTGTTTCTGAGAGGGCGGATCCTTATAGAATACGGAGGATCTGAATAGCAAGAAGAAGAAGAAGAAGAAGAAGAAGAAGAAGAAGGTGATGATGCGCCAAGCCGGAATTGGAACCAGTACCTATTGTCCCAAAGGATAGGGGTACACCAACCGTCATGTATTTCGTCAATGGTCAGTATAGGCTCGGCTCGAGCCCGAAATGGCGCTCTTGATATATGCCAGATGTTATGATTGCAAGTGTTGCTAAGGCTTCGTCCCGTGTCCTTGTCATCATTATTGGTCGGTCGTAGCAGTCGATAATGGGCCCCTGCAACTGTAAAATCCTCGGTCTGTTGACCGGTAAATATCATATGCGCGAATCTGTCGTACTCGCTAAGAGAATGACCTTTTCCGTCCTCGTGAGGCGATACAAGCTCTGTAATGCGGCGGAGTGTCGCCGCTTGGATTTTTCGCGCGCTATATGGTTCTGATGAAAGGACGGACTGCGATGGGAATTGTACTTTCATTGTAGTCGACCCAGCATGAAATTCTAGAAGCTTGCACTCCCGAAGTAATTCATCCGTCTGCAGCCTGACATCTCGTAGCGAGTCCCGATTTTTTGCCAAAAATGAGCCCATTGAACACGGTTGCAGGGCACGAGGTAGTCTGTTGGCAGTGAGAAGACTCCTAATTGCGTTCCTTGCTGTGAGTGTGGTGTCGAAATTGGTGGGATCCGTCACGTATGGGACATTGGATTGGTGGCATGTCTCTAATATACTGGATTTGCGAAAGGGAAGGAGAGGTCGACATAGCATGATCCCGCCTGTTGCCATGTTGAAGAAAGATGACGCGTTTGTAGTTTGGGACAGATGATCATGTCGGGTTGTATCTGTATATGATTTTTGCGATTTGATGCTATCGTTGAATTTGCGGTGTTGTCGCTGCTGGCGACCTTCAACCCTTTCAAATGACCCGCTTTCAGATAATCCCCATAAGCCATGGCATTCAGGGATTGGAGCTACAGGGGCTATGCCAGCTAGCCCTTCACGCTTTGAACGTTGGGTTAGCCTTAATATTGCCGTTTCGACGTTGTCATCGAAGTGGTGACCAGTCAATAGTGCGCCGAGGCGGTTTTCGTAGCACGCCTTCCCCAAAGCTCGATACCGTTTCGTTCGAGCATGGGTCTCAAATGCCGTGACCATCTCCGTGGCATTTTTCTCTGAAGACCAGTCTAGAGCCAGGATCTCGGCATCAATTCCTAAAGGGATAGTTTCGTTAGAGCTTTTTACTTCGGGGTGGTCAAGAAAAGTTGTTATGACGCACCGAGATTAAACAGCCATTTCGCGACCCTGTGGGCCTCTTCGGAGCTTTCTTCACGCGCTTTGTGATCGATAATGAACGCTTTTAATATCAAGTCAAACTCTGGCTTGGTGACTTGTAATTGCCTACATAGGTAGGCCAAAGCCATTGAGTCAGCACCTCCGCTAACCGCAATACCTAGACGATCGTCAGTCCAAAACAAACAAGGATTATCATTTTTTTTTTCGCATAGATATTTCGAGACAATCCGCTTACCTATTCGCCGCGGTACGTGTAGCAGCGGCGGAGCGCGCTGATACCGCGGGATGTTGTTCCTCCATGCCTCTCTGAAGCTCTGAAAGAACTGCTGCACGGTGACAGGTCCGGACAAGCTGTGTTTGAGGGAGCATGTCATTTACTACGATGAAAATTATCACCAAGCATTGACAATTGCTAGTAAATAGTGTACTTTTGAAGTCGAAGAACAGAGACTGAGAAAGGAAAAATTGAACTGCATCGTTGGAAGTTGATTAGTCAGAGCGCTGCGCTTTGGCCTGAGGCAACTTAGTTAACATAACTACCTTTAGGTAGGTATTAGAGCTGTTAAAAGGGCTTCTCTGATAGTCAGGAATTTTCTCAGGCTTGGAAAGGCGTTGTGCCATACTGTTACAGTAACAAAATGACCTAATTTGGCCAGTGAACAAAGATTGTTTCTAAAGCGCTTTATGAAGCTATTCACAAAGGAAAGCTTTCTGAAAGAATAGCTAAGGCTTACCTACCTAGGTAGGTATTGGAGAGCCTTTGACCCTATTCGTGGATATAGTAAATAGTGGACATTGTATCACAAGCCTTAGAGATTGAAAGTTACCTATAGTTGCCTTTGTAGTAAGTATATGTAACTAGGAGTGCCAGCATTAATGTGAACTTGTATGGCAGAGTTCATTATTCGATTATTCTGAAGCACAAGCTGATACACGAAGCTTCGACCGCCAATCTCGAGCCAATAGCCAGGTTCATTGACCAGACATCGCTTTGTCGACCTTCAAGACTCTGACCCGTCTTCCAAGCATTTAAGAACATGCCCAAGACTCGTGGTTAGAACTAGTTCTTCTAAATGTATAGACACGATGTATCAGGTAAAAGATTGAATCAACGAGATCCTTCACCCAATCCAATCACTAGATGACCTTTCAGCTGATGACGTTGCTAAACTAAAACGTATCTCTGAGTGTTCTCTTGTCATCGACAAGTTCAAGGTCTCCCCCCCACGCCGAGTATAGGAGCTGGCTTGACAAACTTGGCAATATTCGCGGTGTTGAGTATGATGCGCAAAATGCGTGTGTTATCTTGAAAGGGCATCCTGGGTGGATGCACGAAGCTGCAGCTGATGTGGTTCGTGAAGAGTTCTGTCAAATACGGGATAGGTTATGTAAATGCCGCTACCGTACTGGTTCGCGCTATTTCTTGACTGGCAGCAAAGGTAAGTACACATATTCTAAAACCTATCTTCACATGGACAATCAGTTAACTCTATTATTAGATAGTCGATTGGCTGGCAGATTTGAGGGTTCTATAAAGCAAGCAGATGCATCCCTCACAGAGCTAGAAGATAGATGGCCAAGCATTGTCCTTGAGGTTGGCATCAGTGAGACAACAAACAAGCTCTATGAAGACGCACAGCGATGGCTAGAGGGTAGTGATGGACACACCAAGCTTGTGATACTTATCGATATCGAGGAGAGAGACAGAGACGACAAAGATAAACAGATCATTTCAAACAATAAGTGGGATCTATCTGAGATTGACTTTCAGGAAATGAGCTGTATAAAACTCTCGAAGCATATCTTTCACTGGTATCGATCTAAGGGCATTCGACTTGTTGGCAGCTTCAAACTCTCTATACATCTGTGGTACAGTGATGGTGATAGGCAATACATATTAAGTAAAGATGCCTTTTCACCAGACAACCTAATCGATCTCACAACTATTGAAGATGTCCCTTTACGATTGGAGCATCTTATGCCCCCTGGAAGCGATTTTAATATAAACAGGCACCTTCTATTTCCATTGAGGCAGTTGGTGGACACACTCCAGAACGGCTTTGGGCATTTTGAAATGGACAGAGCAAGTGATTTGGCAGAGGAAGAGAAGAGAAAATACATGAAATGATGAGGCATCTTATGATGCCGCCATGTTTTTAGAGTGAGGTATCTATATAACTGTAGCATGACCTAGCATCCTGTTATGAATTATCAATGGTTCTTGTCTCGCTTACAGAGAGAGTCAGCTTCCAAAGTTAGATTGCCGCAAGACAGGCTGGCAGGTAGGTACATGGACAAACATGAGGGGGTGCAGGATGGAGAAATCCATGGATAGTTAAAACACTTTTATATCCTGGTTATGTGAGAATGTTGCTGACTATAGATACTCTTGAATGCATTGAATACATCCTAGACATAACGAGGCACGCATAACAAAACTACTATATACATGTTCACGACGATAAAGAAAGAAATGAAACATTCCAGAAACAACAGGTATCACGTAAGAAAACAGTAAAGAAACAAAACTAAAAACCAAGACGATGAAATCTTTTAATGAAATTCAATATTTACCAGCGGGATTGATTAGAGAGGGCCCTCTGTAATTGGATTCGAGGTTGCGGAGGCGGATGAGTCGTCGCGTTGCTGGTTATTGTGCTCATCATTTAGCGTGTGAGATGCAAAAGCATCTACTGGTTTTGATTCCGGTACTGGAGGGAGAATCTCCTTTTTGCCGTTAGGTTTATACAATAAGACCATGTCTCCGCCTGTTCGCCAAATATGGGCCTTGATAGTTGCCAAGGTCATATTCATCGGTACCAGCTGCGTACATCAATGTTAGAAAGTGGAAACATTTCTAGTGACTAGGAAAGAGAAATATAGCGCTCACAGTATGCTGGCAGTATAACTCCAGGTACTCCTCCGGTTGCATGGGGTTTGGGTCTGGATTAGCTGGGTTGGGTGGATCGATTCGCTCAGCTACGTAAGCGAGGATCTTCTTAGCTCGGAGCATGCGATTTGCATTCAACCTTGAACTGCTGTTATCCATTGTTCTGTAGATACCACTGTTAGCTTGATCTGCCCATTGATGAAGAGGATCCGTGACATACCCTTCAAACTTGGTAATTGAAGGCAACTGATCATCGTACGGCTTTAGAACGAAAGCCACTTTCACTACTTCTTTCGCCGGTGCTTGGTTCTGGAAGCCAAAGTTAGTATTCGGTTAAGATACCTTTTACAGGTGGATTGTCACATACCTTCAACAACAACTCTCCAAGCCAGTTAGGAACAGTCCTCTCGAGTTTATCGATATCTTGGCGTATGCTTCCAACTGAGCCTCGGTAAAGGTCTGCTGCTACAGCCGTATCCCCAGATTCTTCTTGAATCAAGATGCTAGTGTCTTCTGGGATATCTAGCACAGGAGTTTCACTTGTTGAGCTGGGTGTTATTCCTGAGCTCAAAACTTGCCCTGGACGGCGTATGAAGAACATCTCGTAATCGTGGCGAATGCGGTCAATCACCCCATGGAGGTTAGATTCAAATGCTTTTTCTTCCCTTTCAGATGATTTATCGGACTCTTCTTGTTTTTCCTCTGGCAGTGGAGTCTTCATTTCCGGCGTCTTTCCCAGCTTTTTGGGGAATTCCATTCTAAACTTCTTCCCAAACAAAGAGGCTTTCTTCTTTTCCTCCTTTTCGGGCTCAGACGGAGACTGGGGAAGCACGGTAGGGGCCTGTTCTTCGGCGGCAGTTTGCGGTGGCTTTTCTGTTTCAATGTAGTGACTGCTAGAGAAATAGTCATTTGATCTTTCCGCCAACGGAGACCGCGCGAATTCATGGCTAGGCCTTATGGTGGGCGTATGTTCTTCGGTGGGGGAACGAGGCGAGGCAAAGGCACTAACAGTAGGCCCTGGAGTTGCAAGACCAATGTTGAGACCTGGCGTAGTAGGATTCACTTGTGATCCATTTGCCTGGCGCGAAGGGTCTGAAAGCCCTTGAGAACCTGGCGTTCTTGGTAATTGGAGCGGAGGCAAATCAATTGAGTCTGGGGCATTAACCCCACCTGGCGATTGAAGTTCAACTGCCTTTGGTGCAATCGACTTCCGATATGTTTCATCGCGTCGGATCTCCTCTTCGACCAAATCCTTAAACAACCAGCGAAGAACCCATTTCCCAAGATTTACTAAATGGCAGCCGTCAGTCAGCAATGTCTCTGAGATAAACAACTGAATCTAGCTTACTCCTCTGGTCTTGTGTATATTCCACGCCGTTCGCAATTTCCACTTCGTCAGCATAGACTTCTGCATCGAAACAGCGATTAGGCTCTAATATAACAGACAGCCGTCCGGTACGAATGTCGAGCGTACACCAATGAGCTATAGTCTCTACAGTGTTGATTTCCGAGGCGACATCATCTATGTGACGCTTTCCAAAACTTTTTATTGGAACACACTGCACGTAATACGTTAGCGTTGAGAAAGGAACGTAATTAGAGCACAATGAATTTACCTTCAAAAGATCCCACAATAACACCTCACCAGCTGTATCTTGAGTCAATGTACGTTTTCTATCGTTCAACATGAAGTGCTTGATCAATCCAAGTTGGCCTTCAATGGTCTCATCCGGCGCTGAATAAACAGGTGTTAATTCCCCCAGGCCCTCATTGGCGACAATCTCTGGTGGTTTTCGACCACTGACAGAAGAATAAATGGTGGCTCGTTCGGGGTCGAGGCCTGGAAATATTGACATGTTCGAGAGGGGTAGGAGAGAATTGTGTGGAATTTTCTTTGCTGTTTCGTTGGCGTTTACGACGGGTGTCTCTTGAGGTGATTCAGCAGGTAATCCAGAGCTAAAACGTCGTAATACAGTGCTTGGTAGTTCTATTTCTGCTGCAGTGTCCACATCCCTCCACCTGTTGATACTGGATTTCCGAGTTGCTGTCCAAATCGAGTCGCAGGCTGCTACGACCTTGATAACGCCTTCATGTTCTTGGAGGGCGGCAATGGATGTTCCCTGATCGATATCCGCCACGTTCCTTGTGTCTGTCTTGGCAACGAGACCAGATCTGTCACTGGAGTAAAAGACTGAGAGCTGGGGATGGTCCGAATAAAGTGACCAGACACTATCGTTATGCATAGTCAGTGTATGCGAACACCGACCAGCGGTCAACGACCATACTTTGATGGTTTGGTCGGAAGATGCTGTCATAATAGTGTCTCCATCTTGGTTGATCAAAATGTCTCGGATGTTATCAGTGTGCCCGACGAACTTTGTAATTAGTTTTCCTGATTTTGGATCCCACACGCGGACAACTGACTCAGGTCCTCCGCTTGCCAACACAGAGCCACCTGTTCCTAGGGCATACACGGAGCCCTTCTCGGTGGTCTCGTCGCCGCAAGTATCAATTTTCAGAATCTCCCCTTTGCCCTCGAGGTCCCAGAGGAAAACCTTCTGATCCAGACCGCCCGATGCTACCCAGTTCGAATGCTGATCGGGGATCGCCAGGCACTTGACGTAATCGGCATGTCGGCCGATGGAAGTGGGAAGTTCGTTCGTCTGAGAGAGCGGCCGCCAAACCCTGACGGTTGTATCAGACGATGCCGAGACTAGGGCGGAGTTATTTCGCGTTAGGATGATGTCGTTTATCCAGTGGCTGTGTGCCTGAACCTGGTCTCTTCCGGTTGTAGGAGGGGGTGCGGCTTTGTTAGACGAGGAAGACGGAGAAGTATGGTAGTTCAGATTCCAGGAGCATATAACTCCGTCACGGCCAGCCGAGTATCTAGATAGCGAAGCGGTTTAGCTAGAGGAAGAGTAAGAGCGGAGAGAGAAATTCTCCTTACAGGATGCGATTGTCGGAGTCAACTGCAAGGCCGTTGACGCCGAGGCGGTGGCCACCGGAGGCATTAGGTAGAGGGAGGACTATTGGAGGAAGACATCAGACGACCAGCCGGGAAGGATGGGACGGATATGATGAGACGAGACAAGACACGCACCATAGCTCACTCGCTGATGAGTGAATTTGCGGGCCATCCAGAGAGACAGTCGAATGTCGATAGAGAGTAGATACTAACTACAGTACTAGCAGAGATGGACGTCTAATCGACGTTGGGGCTAGAGCTGCAGCAGTGACAGCGGTTTGCGGAGTAAGCCCGCGGAAGTGTGAAGGTACAGTACAGAACAGCCTGTGCAAAACCGAGCATCCAACAGACGAGAATTACCATGAAGTTAAGAACTGACAACTGAAGAATGAGCGTGCAAAGCCATTGATAGGCTCGAGGAGACGGCAGAGGAAGAGGAAGAGGAGGAGGAGGAGTAAGAGCAAAGAAGAGAGAGCATCGATCCGTGTGGGGAGGAAGGCGCTAGGGACGTCAACAATATTACTCAATACCTGAGCGCGTATTGGAGTCGTATTACCGGTTGTTAATTCATAATTACGGGCGACTAACGAGGTCATATGAAACACAATTGGACAGAAGTGCTTCCCCTCTCTGAATTGTAATGTAACGTACTGATATGATACACGATTTAATACATACAATACATACACATAGTGTTGCTCGTCCAGGGCGCTGTGAGATAATTAGGTATGAGACTATGAGAGACATAATATAAGCTCATACGCAGTACCTTCATCAGTGCTGGTTCTGGGCCCCGGAAGACTGAAAGTAGCAGCAGGTTCCTCTTGAGGTTCGGGAAAGTGGATGAATTACACCACTAACCTGCAGGGACTCAGCTGAAAACCGACTGTGAAGTGTGAACTTACTCCTACACCGCATGAGTGCCAAGTTCATTTCCTGACTGGGATCACTAGCAACTCCTAAGAAAGAATATAAAACTATCTTTTCCATTTCAAATAACCTGAGGAGACAAATCAGAAAAAAATGGCACACCAGTTGCATGCACCGTTGTCGCAAATCAAGCCATACTTCGCGCCCACCCCGGTCGTTGATAACCAGATAAATAAAAGAAGGGAGCCTCCTGCGGTGCAAAGAACCATCGATCTCCTAGGCTTGCAACCCCACATCGAAGGTGGTTATTTTGTCGAGACCGACCGCGATCCTCTGAATGTGGCCAATCCATTTCTCAGCAATAAAGACCCAGGAACATCCTATGCTGTTCCGGAGTCTGACGTGACCTCTGCCATTCGACTAAGTCCCGGCCAGGATCACTCTACTCGCGCTGCTAGTACTACCATTTACTACTATATCACTCCCGGTTCTCCATTAGGCTGTTTTCATCGCAACCGCGGACGAACTGTTCATACACTGCATCGCGGTCGCGGTATTTACGTGCTGATCCATGCTGATGAAGTTCTCCGTGGCGACCGAACCGCCCAAAACAACAAAGCTCGCATCGAGACTTTCGTCGTTGGCCACGATATAGCTCGAGGAGAAAAGCTACAGTGGATTGTAGAAGGAGGAAAATTCAAAGCGTCCTTTTTGCTCCCTGATACCGAAAATGGAGACACGCAATCTGAGGGGTTGTTGATCAGCGAGGTGAGTCTTCCTTTCCCATTTGGGAGATCACGATAAAGGAATGAAAAAAAAAGAAAGAAAAAAAGAAAGAGTAAGGCGTGCAACGGGAGGCTAACTAGGACGACGATTCAGACCGTGGTGCCGGGCTTTGAGTTCGCCGATCATGACTTTATGCGAGGTGGTACATTGGATGAGCTGCTAGAACCAGAAGAGGTCGAGGAGCTTAAATGGTTGTTGAGAGAGAAGTCGATCAGTGTATAGAAACCTGGAACATATGATGTCTCTGAATGCAGGCAGAAATGCGAGATATCTGAATATAGAAGCAGTGTCTATGTATGCCACTGTCAAACGAGGCTGAATTATTATTGTTGCGTAAATATGGATCGGGACCAGCTCTGTTCCACGCCATTCCAATAAGGGGTATAATAAATTCGATATAGTTGAACGTGTACTGTGTCCTCTCAAAGTATCGGAGCAAATCAATCGATAGTCTAGGTCTGACGACCCAAGCTTGCCATTGCTGTCTATACAGACAGCGGGCTTGCAATTGCCCGGCATTAGAAACCTAGTGCGCGGTGGTATAGGTCCTGCTAAGCCTCCAGGCTGCACTATAATTATTATCAGATAATTTTCTTATTTTCACGCATACTAGTAGAGATTACCCACACACATATATACCAAGGAGTTTTAACCCTAACCCCTAAGTAAAGTAAAAAAAATTGTATGGTAATGATTATAGTGCAGCCTGGAGGCTTAGCAGGATCTTTCCCACCGTACACTAAGTTTCTAACCCCGGGAAATTGTATCCCAGCTGTCGAGCACCCTAGCGAGAAGTGACTGCGCATTAGCCTTGAATATGTTCAGACAGAGAAACATGGATGCTCACTCACGAATATTGTTTAGTTAATGTTCCCTCGCCACCTTTCGACAAATCAATGTTGAACACATAAAAGTTGCCCTCGCTGGTCACGACCATGACTTGGGGCGTATTGCTGCTCATTGCGACGACACTTCTCACTGAACCGGTATTGGAATGACCGCCAGCTCCTTGACTGGATTTTGGCAACTTCATCCAAGCAAAGTCTCGTGCAGGTTCCCACATCTCGCTAACGCCTTTGGGCAGATAGCCCCCAACAGTAGCGGCAAAGGTATTTCCAACATTCTGAGATGTACGCCTGATCATCCCGATGAGCGTGCCGTTGTGCTTCCTTGAAGAAAAGTCAGATTGCTCCGCTCCGGGGTCTCGAGAGTCACCCGAACCAGGGCTAGGGGGTCGATCTTGTGTAGGAGATCTCGAACTCCCCTCCGGGCTGTTCCCTTGACCGTTCAATTTGAAGACGTGAACCGTCTCAGTGGCCGAGGAAACACAAAGGAGTGTGGACATTGTGTTGAATGACATGCTGTATATGCGAGAGGGAATAGATCCGCGCCGGAACTGATATAGTTTACGGCCATCCGGCACAGAAAAAACGCGAATAATGGTCCCTTTGTCCGAGGCCGTAGCTAGAAGAGTGCCTTCACTATTGAGTGTGATGCATGACAAAGGAGATCGATGAGCCTCTACAACGTTGATAGCCTCCAATTTTATGGCATCAAATATCAAGACGTCACCGGTAGTTGGTGAGATATGGTTTGTCGTACTTGGAGGAGCATGCGCGGGAGGCGCAAATGAAGCAGAAGGTGCTTTTTGTGGCAGAGGGTACGCTAGATAGCAATTCTCTGAAGAAGGAGCTAGTGCGCAGATTGCTGTTTTTTTTAATGTATTCAATTAAGCGTTCGGCCACAATGAGAAAGTAACATCAAGGAAGAGACATACCATTCGGATTCGGCGATGTCTCAATCGTCGAACGAAGCTTCATGGTCTGAATATCGTAAAGATAGATATAGTCCTCAAGTACTATGGCAAGTCTTTTGCGGTTCAACTTCACCGCTAACACGGTAGTTGGAAAAGTCAACTCGCAGATGGTGGATTGTCGCTGGGATTATTGTCAGTGTCGGTGTCTGTGTTGGGTTTTCTTCTAATCTCGGGCCATGTGAACTGACCTTGGTGTTTGTTATCTGAAGACGGCGGGGTGACAAGATCAAGGCCACGAGCGAGGTTGAAAACAACATTTCCAGGATGGCTATGTTTCCTTCCTTAGTCTCGTAACTCTTGGAGAATGGATCCGTTGTAAAAATGCGGAACCCCTTGGAGGTGCCTAGGTTAGTTATTCAATATTGTCAGCATGCATTACAGGGATTCTCGCGACGGCGGTAAAGGAAGGACGCATGCATACCGACAGCTAAATAGCTGTAGTCTTGATTGAATGTGACAAAATTCATAGACATCTTGTCCGGTCGAAATTCTCAGGCGACCTGCTGTCAACGATACCACTATAATCTTCCGCCTATGTGCCTAAAGATCAAGATCGAGGGTATCTCTCGTTGTGAGCAGTTCCACCCCGCTTCACCAATCATACGCAGAGCTTCCCGTCAACAAACAAGACCAGCTCCGATGATTGCAATGCGTTGAGCAAGACTGAGCCACGGGAACGAATGGTCTTGGTGTGTGAGCTTGAGTGAACAAAGCTCCTGACGTGGCGGAGTGCAGACTCGAGCGCAGGCAGAGGGAATTTCGAATTGATATCTACTGTTCAGGTGACGAGGGAGGCATCTTAGTTAACTTAGTTGACTGCGGGCCTGAGGCAGACAGAAGTTAGAACCTTGGAAGAGACTAGTCCCAGTGCGGACTAGAGCGTCTCCGCTCAGATCGATCTTCTTTCTGTCGCTTTCCACCGCATCGGGGGTCTTATTGTTTCTTGTTGACTTGGAGGATCATTTCCAGAAATTTGAAAATACTATGTACGTACCTACGTAGTACGTACTACCCAGCGGTAAGCCAATCTAACTACATAGTCAGAATATATAGACGCAGTATTAGTACTTAGGACATTAGAGCCTTTGTCTACTACCCTGACGCCTTTTTAGGTTAGCGGTTAAAATCCGACAATTAAGAGTCTAAGTACCTTAACCAGTACCTACTATGTAACTTAACTAGTTAGTTTGAATCACCTAGTTACTAATCTAATTCACCCGCGCGCACCAAAAAAACAACAATGACATTGGTTATCTAAGCCGTGGTACGAGCCAAAAAATATGTGCCTACCTAAAAATGACGTGTTATACTCCTTTGAGTGAGGGTGCTAATAACGAGGCACGCTTCATTGATGGGGTGTGTTAGATTGGTAGTTAGGGCATTGGAAGGTTTGCCTACTGGCCTGACGTCTTTTTTTCTACCTAGCCTCGTCCCTCTTCTTCTTTTCTTACTCCTGAGTCCTGTGAAAACAACGCACTAGTTAGTTAGTTAACTAAATTAGTTTGATTAGTAATTTATGTGGGTCATGAAAGCTTGACATTAGGAAAGCTTTTCAATACACTGGGCCAATCTTATGAAATTTCAAAAAATTTCGACGTTTGATTCAAGGTCCCAACACTACCATGCACAACTGTGTAGAGGCAAAAGGAGCAAGGATGTCGCCAAAGAAAAACCAGGTCCGGGCTGCGGTGCCTTCAAAACGGGAGAAAGAAGCAGATTTGGTGATGGGAGTAAGTACGCTGTCGTACCACTGTCCTACATTGTCGTCAAGTCGAATAGCATGCTAACTAAATACTGATTCAATAGACAAACAACAGCAGTATCGTGTCGAAACGCAGCGTCGAGCTTAAATACTCCCCACAAAATCAATTCTTTCGTTACTTCGTGAGGAAGCCTCAGAGGCGGGCGCCTCTGATCAATAGAGGATATTGGCTTAGAATGCATGCCATTGCGGAGACAGTCCGGCAGTTTCTGGAACGTTCAGACACGCAACCTAAGTTTGTCTTGAATCTGGGATGCGGATAGTGAGTACCGAGTAGGAGGGCCTCGAATAGGTTCTGGATGTAGGCTAAGAAATTTTTTTTCCTCCACGTAGTGATCCGCTAGCCTTTCAGTTTCTCAAGAGTGAGGAGTCGATATGTAAAAACGTGACATTCGTGGATATTGACTATGAGAAATTGATGGGCATTAAAAGCTCGGTGATTCAGCAAACAGACAACTTGAAGAGTATACTGGGAGATATAAAGACATATCCAGAACCGAATCCGGTTCTTCTACAGGCTTCTCAATATGTCGCCGTGGGGTGTGATTTGAAAAACTTGAAGAAACTCGAAGACGCTCTGAAGGAGGTCTTAGGCCCTTCGCCTGCCTCGGTCCTCTGCATAGCGGAAGTATCGCTCACGTATATGGATGTCCAGTCTGCAGATGCCCTCATTTCATGGATCCCGAAGTTAGATAAAGGTCAGCAATATAACTGTAGATGAAGCCTGCTGGGACCATAGCTGATACTTTTATTTGCATAGATGTTCAGTTCTGCCTCCTGGAGCAGTTCTTTCCTGACGGGCCGGATCACCCTTTTGCGTCTACGATGATGAACCATTTTAACAAACTTCATGCTCCTCTCCACTCTATACACAAGTACCCTACTCTTCGAATGCAGGAACAGCGATTCTCCTCGCACGGTTGGAAGCATGCGTCTGCTAGAACTCTATGGGATGTTTGGAACGACGACTCATTTGTCAGCAAATCCCAAAGAATGAGTCTGGATGCGATAGAGCCATTCGACGAGTGGGAGGAATTTGCATTATTCGCTTCTCATTATTTCATTCTGCAAGCATCCACGGTTGGACTGGAACATCCCCATCAATACGGCGTGAATGGGGCTGACGTCGCTCGTTGCGACGACTTGCCGGGAGCTCCACTGAGACTGGTCTCTCACCGTCCGACTGCCTTTAAGGGCCATCGGAGATTCGCTGCTGTGGTGCCAGACAGCGATGATTCGATTCTTGTTCATGGAGGACTAGGAACCCAGTCTCGCTTACTGTCTGCAGACCTGTATGCGAGAGAGAACACGGTTACTAAACCAGCTCGTACTTTGCCGCCTCATAACATCCCTGCGCGCATGTGTCAGACTATCACTACGCTTAGTAATGGAGGTTGTCTGCTTGTTGGCGGTCGCGCGTCGCCTGCAGCGGGCCTGGCTGATTGCTGGATTCGGAAAGACGACGCATGGAAACCAGCATCTCCTCTTGCAAGTCCTCGCTTCCGTCATTGTGCGGTACGTGTTCAAATTGATGAAGGGGTGGAGAGCGTGTTGATATATGGCGGCAAATCCAACAAAGGCGATACTTTGAATGATTGGCTGCTCTGGGATGAAGAAAAAGGATGGCAAACAGTCGAAATTGCAGGTGAAATCGACATACCTAGCCGATTTGGGGCTCAGATGGTTCCTGTTGATTCTTCTTCTGGTTATCTTTTCGGAGGCATGTCTCAGGATGGGGTGGTCAGGAATGATTTCTGGAAATGGACCCTAGATAAGCGGTCGGATGGCTCGAACACTATACAACTGACGGAGCAGAGTGCAAAACTCCGAGATGCCTCAAAACTTGCTACCTATGTTGGGCGGTTTGGCGCGTCAACAAACATTGTTTCCAATAAGGTTGCTATCATCGGGGGTATTGGCGCTCAAGGGGTCCTTCCTGAAGAACTGGAGATTCTCTGCCTGGACATTACAGAGCTAGGTCGAAGCGAGTGGAGTTCCTCGGTTGTGCAAATAATCCATACTCGCACCGAGTCTCGAGCCTTTCGGCCGCTCCTCGCCGGGCACGTTTCTTACAGTATCGATTCTTCGTCAGTCCTGGTGGTGTCTGGCGGAGCGGTTTGCTTCTCGTTCGGGACATTCTGGAACAAATACATATGGCAATTACAGAATGTTTCATCAGATGGCAACTCGAATGTGTGGGAGTCTATACAGGTGCCAGAAAACGGGGCCATGCATACACCAGACTTTCCTTCGGGAAGAGATTTAAGTAACGTCGGCGAATCAAACGGAATAAAGAGCATCCCCCGGTTATCCATAACAACAACGGAGGACTTTGAACATATCATGAACCAAGCGAAGCCGGTGATCATAACAGGAAGTAATGTGGGACGGTGCACTGAGCTATGGTCGAAACAGTATCTAGTACAGACGCTCGGGTTTGAGCGCAAGGTTGTGGTTCATGAGGCTTATACTGATCATATGAACTTCCAAGAGAAGAACTTTGCATACACTACCAAGGATTTTGGCACATTCATGGATGAAATCCACCAGGGTGGCCGCCAGTATCTGAGATCCATATCAGCCGGTCAGCCGGCCAAAAAGGCCGCCAATTTTGAGGAAGATTTTCCTGAAATCAAGGACGATTTTTCTCTTCCACCCCAGCTCTGTTTCGTGCAGGAAAATGCCCACAGCTCGCCTTTACGCATCTCGGGACCTGTCACAATGTGGTTACATTATGATGTAAGTGAAGACATAACATTATCGCAGCCACAGAGACTTCTCAACTGATGCAATTTTGGGTTGCCCAAATAGGTCATGGCCAATGTATACTGCCAGATTCAGAGCCAGAAAAAGATGATTCTTTACCCGCCAACGGACGTCCAATATCTCGAGCTGCCGCCTGGCGCCTCAAGTTCCACACTCAATATCTTCAACAGCATCAAGAATGGACAGATTGTGTCTGTGCCTCATACATCCCCTCACGAAGCAATGCTTGGCCCGGGGGACATCTTGTTTATTCCGCCGCTGTGGCTGCACGCTGCTGCACCCATTGAGGGAGTTAGCATTGCAGTCAATGTGTTTTTTCGTAGTCTCGAGAAGGGGTATGCCGCCGGCCGAGATGTTTATGCCAATAGGGATCTGCAGGCCTATGAAAAGGGTCGCCAGGATGTGGATAAGATTGTGCGATCTTTTGACGGTATCCCGCCTGACATGGCTTCATTCTATCTCCTGAGACTGGCCAACGAACTGAAAGCAAAGGCATGGGCTTGACGAGCTGATATCATACTCTTCGCAATAGCATATGTGCTTGCATGTACGCTTGTATGGATGTATATAATTATGCAAGCTTAGAAGGTGTTGACCATTCCCACTTAGGGTTCTGAGCCAATCACGTGTACTTTTTCACTTACACTTATCTTACAGAGTCTTAACTGGTCTATATTTAACCGGAAAGCCATGATTATGATGACGCAGCGAATGCGGTTGGTGGGCTCTGGGTGGAGCAGACCCGCTAGTCCCGAAACTGCACAGCCAATCACGTGCTGGAGATATACGGGTCGGCAATTCCGCCTAACCAAGATGGGGCCTGGGCGGGGCTGTCTGTGTGCTGATTGGCCGGAGATAGCCCTGAGTAACCATCTCCACTCTCCAGACAGTGGACAGTGGACACTCAGGGTATCAGGGTAAGTAAATACTGGGTAGAGGACACTGAGAGACAACTAATAGTCTGGCTCTACACGCAGCAAAGCCGTGAGCACTCTGCTTTGCTGGCAGTCCTCGCCTGTTAGCTGCTGCTGAGTGATTGCGCCTCTGTTTGCAGCCGGATGTGCTGTTCGCTGTCGACTTGACATGCAGCATGCCACAATCCAGATTCCACACAAGTACAAGTGGATCGCTGGATATGTACTAGCGGACCCACCTTTCCGCATGCCGTGCATCGCTATTGGCTGCGGAAGACGTAGGACCCCCAGCTTGCTTTAAAGTTGTCAACCAGCCCACTTTCCCCCGCCAGCAGAAGATGCGAATTGAGTATCACCATCGCTCTGACACAGACAGACAGACAGTCAGTCAGTCAGTCAGACAAACAATCAGACAGTCGTACGTGAAGACAATCCATTGTTGGCTCCTATCTCGTACATCCGTCCTGTCGTTGTTGTTTGTCGTGTTCCTGCGCTACAACGATTGTTGTATATAGTCGATGTGGCACAACGCTGTTCTTCCCCGCTCCGTCCAACGTGATAGACGCTGAGCAGACAGAGAAAACTGGCAGAAGTGCCTAAGGATTGCGCTGCTGGGGACTACGGTTAATTCATCTCGGCTTGCTTGCGTCAAGTAGATGATATGCGCAATTGAAAACCGACATCACATCTCGAACACTGTGCTTTCAAAGGCGGCTTACCATATAATACCTAATATAACACCACAAGCAGCACGTTACTAATCAGATAACATAGCGTGATGGCGACAGTTGTGGTCCATCATCAAATTCGACACCCCGGGACTCCACCTCCAGTATCTCCAGCCCTCAGTCTCAATGTTGTCCGCCCTCGCACTCCGACGATTATCCCGAACAAACATATTCCAGTCTGCCCCCCTGGTGCTGCACCGCAGCCCATCTCGCCCGTCGAGCCGGCGGGCGCTTCTCTCACCTCATTACTGTACCCGCCAGACCGGTTCAAGAAGCTGTCCAAATCGCCGCCAGTGTATTCCATTGACGGCGCAACACTTGCTGCCGCACTAGATCATTTGGCAGCACAGCCCCTGCCTGACCCCAAACAGGTCTTTCCCTGGCTGCATGGCTTGCATCCCTTTAATGGGGTGCAATCCGCTTTCTTTGGCAACAGAAAGAGGTCTCTCAGGCGCATACCCAAATGCTTACGCACTCTCACCCTTGTGAGTCTAGATGGGGACCTTACCAAGTCTCGTTTGCGGGGGGCAGTAGCGCTCGATGAGATTCTTGACCCCAGTGGCTCAGAGTTTATTGATGCCGACCCGGTTTACGGGTTCTCTGTTCGCAATTTCCATATCCAAACGGCCAAACTGGCCCCACTATCGGATGTTGTGATCTACGCGGAGAGAGGGACCAATCCTGCTCAGCTGCTGGAGGCCGCTCAAAAAGTGGCATTCGCACAACAGCACTGGAGAATGAAGCACGATCCGGCCCACGAGACTCCGCTGTTCAATACGTTCATCTTGTCCGGTAAGCTCGAGTATTTGTGAAATTTCCGAGCGGTCAGTGTCTAACGGATAATTAGAGCCATTTGAGCAGATTGAACACCGTTATAAAGACTTGGTGGCAATAGATTCACAGGGACAAATCACAGGCAAGGTGATGGACTTTTGTGAGTTCTCCTCTCATACTTTAAATTTAAAGAAGATGCTTAAACTAACCGAATCTAAATTCTAGTCCAATGGGAGCGTATTGAAATGTGTAACATGTCCAAGGCTTCTATGATTTCCAAAGGAGTTTGGTTGGGTCTTAGCCCGGATGTGCTGCTGTCTTTGGATGACCAAGATCAAGAAGCTGCTAACAAGTTTGACTTATTGATCGAAGCGAACGATCTTGCATCTATCCCTAACCCTCGGTTATTGGACATCGTACGCAAGGATATTGAGAACAGTGCTTTTGGCGAACCACATCTCTTGCAATTTCCCTCTTCTGGGAGTGTTGTGCCACAACTGGAAGGTAACGGGGACGTGGATGATTTCATCAGCACTATCCGTTGGATGTATTATCTTGCCAATCCAGAGGAAGAGCAGGAAGATGCCGAACTTGATGACCTAGATGATATTTCGATTGAGGAGGCTAAAAGTTCACGCAGAATATTAATCCACTGCGCAGACGGCTACACGGAAAGTTCGCTGCTTGCCGTTGCATATTTCATGTTTGCAGAAGGACTCCCACTGCATGAAGCCTGGATTAGGCTTCATCGTGACAAGGGGCGCAATTTCTTTGCCTACCCGTCTGATGTCTTCTTCTTACGAGAAATTGAGCATCGACTACTTAAGGCGAGCCCGGTCGCCCAAGCCAAGGGGTCGAGACTTGCGAGTCTTCCAGAGCCGGCATGGCTTCAAAAGATGGATGGATCTCTTCCAAGTCGCATACTCCCTTATATGTACCTGGGGAACTTGGCCCACGCAAATAATCCGGACCTTCTACGGGCCCTGGGAATTAAACGTGTGCTAAGCATTGGAGAACCAGTCTCATGGTCTGATCAGGAAATGGATGAGTGGGGAGACGACAATTTGATGTTCATTGGCCAAGTCCAAGACAACGGAATAGATCCATTAACGCAGGAGTTTGATAATTGTCTCTCATTTATTGGTGAGCCCATATAACAGCTGACTCGACCTGGACATATATGCTAACATTTCTTCTCGCGCAGAAAAAAGCAGAGCCGATGGCTCAGCCACCTTGGTACATTGCCGCGTTGGGGTTTCAAGATCAGCCACTATCTGTATAGCTGAGGTAATGGCATCCCTGGGCCTGTCGTTTCCTCGAGCATAGTAAGTTCTTCACTATCCAATCTATCCCAGTCGGAGCAACGAAACTCACGAATTTCACTTGCACACAGCTGCTTCGTCCGCGCGAGAAGGCTCAACGTCATCATCCAACCACATCTTCGATTTGTGTACGTCCTGCCCACTTTCTTCCAGACAATTTTCTCTCTTCCATCCATCCATCCACTAATGACAGAAAAATAAAATAACAGCTATGAACTTCTCAAATGGGACGAATTGCAACAACAGAAACGACGTGCAGGGCCATTGAGGCGTGAACTCGAATGGGCAAGTATCGCCCGGGAGATTGCGTTTATGAATCGGCCTTATTCTCGACAGCAATAATGGATGGCTGTTCGGTTCTACCAAATAATTTCATTCGGCGACACAAGAGAAGGGGGCTGTTGTTATCTGCAAACGGATATAACAACTCTACCCATGTAGGGCCAAGCTGAACGACAGGTTCTTTTTTCTTCTTATCTAAATGACGATATATCTGACACTGGGATCTGCGAACTGGGAATTGGGAGCTGGAATTGGAACTGGAAACTGGATCGGATCTATCTAATAAGTGAACTATGCTTTGCGTGGCGTTAAATTTTTTTGTTTCTTTCTCTTTTTTTGTCATAATGGGTGATGATGATGACGAGATGAATGTTACATGCCTCGGTTGAAATGGTGAAGGTGAATGTGAATGTGAATGTGAATGATGATTGATGACTATATATGGATTCTTTTATTCTTTATTTCTATATCTATGTTATTATTCATATGGGACTGTGTCATATTTTTTTAAACCATCTTCATGAATCTGTTCTGCCTGCTGCTCAGGATCGTTGCTCTTTCTCATGGGGTACCTAGGTAGGTAGTCGCGCGACCTATTATCAACTTCCAAGTTTCCTGAACATATGAGAGTTCAAGTCGCTGGTAGTTCAGCGGGATGCGTTTTTCAAACATTCTTGTATGAATATATACCTATGTCATAAAATTATCCATGTAAATACTACCGTCTAAATCATTCGCAAATCATGAATAATAATATTCGACATCAACACCGCTCAAACACCCGATATAATCCCTTCAGATCCGCAACCTCAACAACCCCTCTCAACAAAACATTGGTGGCTACTAATCTGGCACGAATAGCCGGGAAAAGAACATGTTCTAGCATCTGTATGAGCTGCAAGCGCCGTGCTTCAATTTCATTGCCATCGTCTTCGTCTTCGTCTTCGTCATCTCCATCACGATCACGATCTCGAGTTCGCGTTGGTGTTGGCGTTTTTGCTGATTCAGCAGACAGCGATGACGGTGGAGAAGCCGCAGGTAAATTCTCAGGCGTATAAAATGCAGCAAGCTCCAGTAAAAAGCTACGGAAGCATTCCTCCTCGCTGGTCCAGGTAACATATGGACCTAGTCGGAGCAGGAATCGAGGGAGCTTGGTCAAGGAGGGTAAATAGCCCTTGAGCAGGAGGGGGATGGTTAATAATTCGCCTTGGTCGGATATTTTCATTGAAAAATATTCGTCTAACATGTCGCGTCGTTCGATGAGTGTTTCCGAGACCATTTCCGGGGCTCGGGAGAGGATTTTGTCTATTTCGTCTGTCTCTGCCTCTGCCTCTGCCTCTGCTGCTGTTGTAGATTGATGTTCGCTTCTCTCCATTTCTGCTCCGATTCGCATCAGATCAATTAGTTTCGGCGGCGGGTCTAGTTTGATGACGCCGAAATTGCCAAAGTCAGTCAGGCCAATTTGGTAGAAGAACTCCTTGCAGATCATGCCGTAGTCGACCAGGTATAGCTTTACGCCTGATTGAATTGCGACGATGCGCCGGCGTTCGTCGACAAGTCCGACGTAGGTGTGCGCGGAGAACAGTTCGGTGAGTCCGTTGTGCATCTCTGAGCGTACTGTGGCGCGGAGTCGCTTGACGGACGAAAGGCCTATGCGAAGTGGTTCTCGTTCCGTGATCTCGTAGTGCAGGCCATCGTTTTTGTTCTCGGGCTCTTCCGCTTGATCTCTTTGGGTGTTGGATGGAGGCGTGTTGAGGGATGGCAACATGGATGTTATCTTTCGCATGCGGGAATCCGTCCGAACGAGGTTATTCTCATAAGGTCTTTGGGTAGACGATAGCGAGCTTGGCTTGCGCGCGGGAGTGCTGTTTTGCTCCAAGTCTGAGATTTTTGACACGCCAGGTAAAAGAGTCTGGGTCATGAACGTTCGGCTGGAATCAACCTGCGCTAGACGGGAAGTAATTTCGCTGCATATCGCTTCAATAATTTCGTCTTCATTAAGAAAATTTACTTCTCTTTTTGTTGGATGAACATTGACATCAACCCGGTTAGGCTCAATCTCAAGGTCCAGATAGACAAAGGGGTGACCGCCTTTGGGAAGGAATGTCGAATATGTCTGCTCAATTGCTTTCTTGAGAGCCGACGATTCAACGGACCGGTGGTTAATAAATAATAAAATGATTGTTCTTTTAACGTGATAATTAGCGTTAGTGACGAGACCGGATGCTTTGAATCCTAATATTTTGCTGTCTTCAACATCGAAAGCAACTAGCTCGTTCGCCACAGCACTTCCATGTATCTGCCGAATTCGATCAATGGTAGAAGCTGTCACAGCGGTTGAAATGCTGGCACCTGAATCGCCGTGCTTTTTGCATGAAAAGGCGACGTGTGAGCAATGGACAGCATATCGGCCAACAACATCAAGGATTTTGGCATATTCTTCGCTGGCTGACCTGAAAGCTCGCCGCCGTGTCGGGACGTTATAAAATAGATCTTCGACCTTGATCATAGAGTATGAGTATATCCCTTCGTTTCTACAAGAGTACACAACTTACGGTGATCTGGGTCCCTCCACGTCCAGCCGTGGGCTTCGGCTTAGCACTTTGGCCAGGCTTCGCCGGCACAAGTTTCCCATCGCTATAATGCGCTCTCCAAGCGCAGCTCGAACTAGCGGTTTTTGTAGTGACTGTGAGATGAGAAATATGACTGATACTAGCCAAGGCTTCTCCCCGAAACCCGTATGTCCCGATAGCAGTCAGATCCTCAAACTCTCTCAATTTTGAAGTGGTGAATCTCTCGCATAAAATGGGGAGATCGTCCACCTGGAGTACAACGTCAGCTGGCACATCCAAACAGACAGCACGGAGGGAGCACAGAACGCACGTTAATTCCGTGCCCATTGTCAGTAATCTGAAGCAACTTAAGACCACCATCTTTCACGAGAATCTCGATTGATGTTGATCCCGCATCTACAGAATTCTCGATGAGTTCCTTCAGAGCATGCATGGGGGCGACAATAATCTCCCCGGCCGCGATCTTGTTGACAACATCGGGGTCTAAAGCCTAGGATTTGGTGTTAGCATTGCCTATTCGGCGGCAGAAAGATAGGTTCCTCATGATACTTACTTTTATTCGGCGCTGTTCGTTTGAAGAGAGTCCTGCATCAGAAGCTGTCCGTTTAGTTCCACGCGGTTCTGTCTGGTCAGTTTCCGCCACGTCGTTGTCCATGTCAATGTCCATGTCCATCGTTATCGGAGCCGGTTGTTGGAAACAGCAGCAAGCTCAGTTGGAAAGAACCGCGTTGGAGAGTCATAGGATCCTGGGATCGAATCAAGTCATTGTTCTGAGGTCGTTATGTCCCATCAACTTATATCAAGATTTGATTGGCTGGAACGAGCGAGTGGGACATCGAGTCACGTGACACTAAATAAACTGATTAGTCAGGTCTTGGCAAGCTCCGATTACGTGAGGCTTGGAGCTTTTGCTGAGAAGCTCCGCATCGAGCTTGCAAGGCACTCAACAAGTCAACACATCTCACCATCACGTCCTGCCATATACAACTCCCTGGTGGAACTTTCGGAAGTTTTATCTGGCGTTTAGTCTCCCTGGACATCTGGTCTTCCTATTTTTTTGTGTCATCCTTTAAGCCAGCCGCCGAGCCTCCATCCATGGCAAAAGAAGGTCAGCGGTCAGCCGCTGCCGACAAGGGCAAGGGCAAGGTGGATAATGCCCGCGAGTTGAATGGCCAGAAGAAAGATGCAAAAGACGACAAAGGCTCTAAACTCGGAAAGAAGGAGGATAAGGATGATGAACTACATGAAGGTAACCTGGCAACGGGATCACGGCTCCTTTTGCTTGGTATTTACTAATTGCCCCTGTGGTTTTTGCAGAGGAACTCAATGAAGAAGACCAGGCTCTCAAGAGCGAGCTTGAAATGCTTGTTGAACGACTCAAGGTATTTGCTGCCAACAGATAAAGAATAACCACAGCGCTAATCCACTGCCAACCGAAACCAGGAACCCGACACATCTTTGTACCGGCCTGCCTTAGATGCCATCAAAAACTTTATAAAGACTTCTACCTCGTCGATGACGGCCGTTCCGAAGCCTTTGAAATTCCTCCGACCACACTATGATGAGCTCGCCGAATTATACGAGAAGTGGCAAGCAGGATCTGACAAGGTAGGCAGCCTCAGAGCAAGAAATATCTGAGTGACTTTGTTTGACTCTTTTGTAGGATGCTCTCGCAGATACTCTCTCGGTTCTCGGAATGACATACGGTGTGGAAGACAAGCTAGAGACACTTAAATACCGTCTCCTATCAAAATCTTCCGCTGAAGATTTGGGCTCTTGGGGCCACGAATACGTTCGACACCTGGCTCTAGAAATTGGACAGGAATACCAGAACCGATTGTCCGAAGATAAGGACTTTGGCGACCTCACTGAATTAGCCTTGTCTCTTGTCCCATATTTCCTTACACACAATGCCGAAGCCGACGCAGTGGATTTGCTCAGCGAGCTTGAGATGATTGAAGAGATTTTGAAATTTGTGGACGACAATACATACCAAAGAGTTTGCCTGTACATGGTGAGCATGGTCAACTTGCTCACATATCCAGAGGACCACCAATTTCTGCACACAGCGCACGAAATCTACGTCCGATACAACAAACTGACTCAAGCAATTGTTATTGCAATTCGTCTCAATGATGTGGACCTCATCAAGAGTGATTTCGCTGCTACAAATGATAAGGCGCTGAAAAAGCAGATGGCCTTCTTAGTTGCCCGGCAGCAAATATGGCTAGACCTACCAGGTGACGACGAGGACGACCAGGAACTGGCGGAGTGTCTTAACAATACTCAAATCCCCACCCATTTTAAGGCCCTTGCGAAGGAGTTGAATATCCTTGACCCCAAGATGCCCGAGGACATCTACAAGACCCATTTAGAAAGCAGCAGAGGTGCAGGTTTGACAAATGTGGATTCCGCTCGACATAACTTAGCTAGTGGCTTTGTTAACGCCTTCACCAACGCCGGCTTTGGAAGCGACAAGATGATGTTAGTTGAAGGTGACAAGGGACCCTGGGTTTGGAAAACAAAAGACGACGGAATGTTATCCACTACTGCTTCGCTCGGTATGCTGCTGCACAGAGATGTCGAAGGCGGCCTGGACAAGATCGACAAATTTACATACGCCCAAGAGGA
Source organism: Trichocomaceae sp. PYS4502 (assembly GCA_023625875.1). NCBI lineage: Eukaryota > Fungi > Ascomycota > Eurotiomycetes > Eurotiales > Trichocomaceae > Trichocomaceae sp. PYS4502. The sequence continues at coordinate 36,429 of JAMAFX010000076.1, forward strand.
CCAAATCAAGGCTGGTGCGCTACTTGCCATTGGCATCCTTAACTCTGGAGTTAGGCTCGACTCTGATCCTGCAATGGCTCTCCTCAGTGATCCAGATAACATTGAGAACAAGAGTATTCCGATGAGAGTTGCATCTATCATGGGTCTTGGATTGTCTTATGCCGGATCGAATAAGGAGGAGCTTTTGGAAGTTCTTCTCCCCATCGTCGAGGATGCATCTTTGGACATGCAGCTCTCTGCTATGGCTGCCGTCGCCCTTGGATTGATATTTGTTGGTTCTTCAAACCATCAAGTTTCGGAGGCTATCGCTTACACACTCATGGACGAGGAACGGCAAAAGCAGCTTAAAGACAAATGGACAAGGTTTATGGCACTTGGGTTGGCTTTGCTATACTTCGGCAGACAGGAGGAGGTTGATGTCATACTAGACATTCTGAAGGCTGTTGACCACCCCATGGCTAAGCCTACAGCTGTTCTTGCGTCGGTCTGCGCATGGGCTGGCACTGGGGCTGTCCTGAAGCTTCAGGATCTTCTTCACACATGCAACGAATACATCGAGGACAAAGAAGAGAACAAAGGCGATGAATTGGTTCAATCGTATGCTGTTCTCGGTCTGTCTCTTATCGCTATGGGAGAAGATGTTGGCCAAGACATGATTCTGCGGCAATTTGGACATTTGATGCATTATGGCGCTAGCAACATCCGCAAGGCTGTGCCACTTGCGATGGGACTTGTGAGCCCCAGCAATCCACAGATGAAGGTCTACGACACCTTATCGCGATACAGTCACGATAATGACAACGATGTTGCTATCAATGCCATCTTTGCTATGGGCTTGACAGGTGCTGGTACCAATAATGCTCGTCTAGCACAACTTCTTAGACAGCTTGCCAGCTACTATCATCGTGACCAGAACTCTCTCTTCATGGTTAGAATCGCCCAAGGCCTGCTGCATGCGGGTAAAGGAACAGTTTCTGTCAATCCATTCCACACAGACCGTCAAGTATTGTCTCGGGTGGCTGCTGCAGGCTTGCTAACTGTCCTGGTCGCCATGATCGATGCGAAACAGTTCATTCTCGCTGAGCATCACTACCTTCTATATTTCCTCATTACAGCTATGCACCCCCGCTTCCTCGTCACGCTTGACGAGGATCTGCAGCCTCTCACCGTGAATGTGCGTGTCGGTCAGGCTGTAGATGTTGTTGGCCAGGCTGGTCGACCAAAGACGATTACTGGTTGGCAAACACAGAGCACGCCCGTCCTTCTCAGTCATGGCGAGAGAGCCGAGCTTGAAGATGAGCAATATATTCCTCTCAGCAGCACACTCGAAGGACTTGTCATCCTGCGCAAGGTAAGTCGCGCTATGAATTAATCCTCCTGTATATGACTGACCGTTTTTCACTCTAGAATCCCGAATGGGAAAGTTCCACATAATTATATGCCCCTACTACTTTTGTTTGATCGCTTGCCATTTTGAATCATTCTGTACCTAGGGTATGGCCTTCTTAATGTGCCTGGGTGGTGAACAAAAACACAAGGGCCATTCATGGGTCCATGTTAGTGGATGCGTATCCGCCCCTGTGGGCTTAATCAGTGAAATATATGCAGTTAGATAGACATAAGTTCTAAGACCGTACGCGCGAAGAATCGAACAATTTTACGACTCAAAGTTGTACGAGCCCTACTAAGAGATGTTGTATAGTTATGGCATTCCTGTTTGGATAGAAATCGGTAGGATGGTCCAATTAGGAAATTAGGGCTTAGGGCTGAATAATTTTTTATGCTGCGGGGAGCATCTGCCATCACGACTGCCCGATCTTTTTCCATAACACATCCTTCCAATTCCAATTCGGCCATTTTCTTTTTTTTTTTTTCCTGGCCTATATCCAAGGAAAGAACCATGAAGCTTGACGCAAAGGCAATGCGGTATCTGACCGCAGAGGACTTTCGAGTCCTTGCTGCTGTAAGTTATTTTCTCCTTGCTAGCTTTATCGCGGATTGATTTGTTTGACGGTTAACAAGATATGTAGGTCGAGGCAGGAAGCCGTAATCATGAAGTAGTCCCTACTCCTTTGATTGTGCAATTATCTGGCCTACGAGGCGGCAGCGGTGTCCACAAGAGCATTTCGAATCTAGCCAAGATTAACCTCATCGCCAGGGTGAAGAATGCCAAATGTATGCAATCCTTATCGGCCCGCCCCCAGCATACTGTGCTTATAGAAGTGCATACTGATGTTTTCGACGGTGAACCATTACAGACGACGGGTACAGATTAACATACGGTGGCCTCGATTATTTAGCGCTCAACACCCACCAAAAACAGAAAAGCATCTACTCCGTCGGAAACCAAATTGGCGTTGGCAAGGAGTCGGATATCATTGTCGTAGCCGCTTCAGACGGATCGCAGCGTATCCTCAAAATCCATCGTCTCGGGCGTATCTCGTTTCGCACCGTTAAGACAAATCGCGATTACCTTCGCAACCGCAGCACTGGATCATGGATGTATATGTCACGCCTAGCCGCGATAAAGGAGTTTACTTTTATGAAGGCACTGCGGGAAAATGGCTTCCCGGTCCCGGAGCCCATCGCGCAGAATCGACATACTATTGTCATGAGTCTAATTGACGCTTTCCCCTTGCGGCAGATATCCAAGGTTGGGAAACCGGCCATTCTTTATGCGGAGCTGATGGCAATGATTGTCGAACTTGCGCGCTATGGTCTGATTCACGGTGATTTCAACGAATTTAATATATTGATTAAAGAAGAGACGGACATCAATACAAAGGGCAAAGCCCCTGAGAATGATAACAACGATGATGATAATAATAATAATATACGACTGGTTCCAATACTCATCGACTTTCCTCAAATGGTCTCCGTCGACCATGCCAATGCAGAGATGTACTTTGACCGTGATGTGAACTGTATAAAACGATATTTCCAGCGTCGATATGGGTTTACAAGTGACGACCCTGGCCCGTTCTTCGCCGACGCGAAGAAACAGCTTAAGAAAAACCCGGGGAAAAGGCTAGATGTCGAAGTTGAAGCGTCCGGGTTCTCGAGGAAAATGGCTCGAGAGTTGGAGAAGTATATGAAGGAAGTAGGGGTTGATGGTGATGCTGAAAATGGCGAACGCAGTGACTTGGACGAGGATGGCAATGAGAGCTTTGACGATGATGACGACGACGAGGAAGATGAGGAGGAAGAGAATAGCAAAGAGGGTCAGCAGGAGGCGGCATTAACGGATGATATAGACTCCAGCACACAGAGGATAGATGCTTTGAAGGTTTCTGATTCTGGATAAATCTAAATGCAGTTTCAGATGAAAGAAATAGAGAGTAAATACATTACAAAATACAAATATGATTAGTAGTTCTATATCACTACGTATACCTAGTGTGTAGTTAGGGATATTGACACCTGAGGCAGCAAATGTGGTCTACGGCACGCGACGCGGCCAAAAGCGCAAATTGATTATTCCGAACATCAAAAGCCTCAACTTCAAGATCCGAGAAAAATCAGAAAACAGCACAAGTGCTTCCCGTCTTATATTCGCCTATCCAGCGCTACACTACCGGCAAGATGGTGAGAGTACTATCGAAAAAAAAGTACATGAGGCCTAGGAACGTTTTCCTGTAAGTGCCGTGACAGACCGCGCAATCTTTACTCTCCAATACAAGACCAGAAAGGAAAAACAACAAAAAAACGAGAAGTAGAGGACTAATTTCTTTGAGGACAAACTTCAGACCCGAATTCGTCATCGCTCTAATTCACACTCCCTTTCTTCCCCCGCGATATGCCTCGTTCTACGTCCCTCTCGAATTTAACAAGCTCGATATGCGCGACTACATGAAGAAAGTATACAACGTCGACGTTCTGCGTATCCGAAGCTATGTGGAGCAGCAAAAGGTCACACGACAACTCAGAGATCGCATGGGCCAGGGACGACTTCGACGGCCGAAATCAAAGAAGAAGATGACAATTGAAATGTTTGAGCCATTTGTCTGGCCGCAGCTTCCCGAGGACCAGTCTGCGTATGGCTTTTTCCATTCCTTTCCATTCCTTTTCCATTCATAAATTACAATTCATGATTATACTGACGGTCCCCGCTTTTGGAAATATCTTCAGCTGGGAGAAAGAAACATTCTACAACCAACGGAGATACAGCCAGGATATCCAGGAGTCCCAACAACCAGCCGCGTCTGCAAAACCCGTCAAAAACGAACAGGAGAGCTTCGAGCAGCAAGCCAATGATCTCCTAGAGGGTAAAACAACTTGGAAACCGACATGGCAGGCCCTCGGACTGCGATACGATCGGCCATCGCTGGCGAAGTTCGCAGTCACGCAGCCGAAAGATGTCAAGAAGAAGACGGAAGTGGTAGGAGTGACGGTGGAAATCACTGAAATAACGGTGGAAAAAGGTCAAGCGACGACGACGGACAGTGAGAAGCGTTCTTCGAGGGACTCATAAGGTCGATTTATTGGGTTGCTTGTTAATTCCTCTTCTGCTGTTTCTTTAGTTCTTTTCTCTTCTTGACTATGTACCAATACTGTATGTCATATTCTTTCTACGCCAAAATATTCCTTTCAGCATATGTTTGCTTGCCGGCAGTACAAACATCTTAAAGAGGAGACACGGCCTGGTTTAGATACAAAAGAATAAATTCCAATTCACTATGTTATACGATATACAGGGGAACGCTAATAGTACTATAGTAGAAATCAAGATATCTGGCGGGAAATTAGAGATGGCTCTCAAACATATTAAGATGCTGCTGTCCAGGGAAATGAGCCTGCGGCCAGACGACACGAAGGGCCTCCCAAATGTGCCTGCAACGATTGATTTCATTAGTGATTAATTTAGCAAAGAAGGAAAAATGGGCGAGTTTGGATGCATACTTCACGTAGATTATTTCAAGACCATCCTTGACCTCTTGCGGTACGTCCTTGACGTCCTTGCGGTTGGCATACGGCAACAAGACCACTTTCACGCCTGCACGTAAAGCACCGATGAGTTTCTCTTTAATACCGCCAACGGGCATCACGCGGCCGCGAAGGGAGATTTCGCCGGTCATGGCAATTTGTGGTGGTACAGGTTTGCCCGAAAACAGAGAAATCAGTGCAATAGTATGGGCCAGGCCAGCAGATGGCCCATCCTTGGGAATGGCGCCAGACGGGCAATGCACGTGAAGACTGCGGTTTTTCATGATATCCTCGTTAGGGTCATGCGAGATACCCAAGTCGAATGAATGAGCTTTTACCCAGGTCAAGGCGACCTCGACGGATTCCTTGAGGACATCTCCTAGTTTCCCGGTGAGTTGGACGCGGCCATTACCAGGCATATCCGCCACTTCGATGAAGAGGATACTGCCTTGGCCGCCGGTAGAGTAGGCTACGAGACCGGTCACGATGCCTGGCCGAGAAGTTGTCTCGGCAATTTCCTCGTCGAAGCGCTCTATTCCAAGGATATCCTCAAGGTCTTCAACGGATACATTCGGGCTGTAAGACTCCATTTGGTTCGTTTCCGCTGCGTTGGCATACTGCACAGCCTTGTAGCGACAGACCGAACCTATTTCACGTTCTAAATTCCGGACACCAGACTCGCGGGTATACGCAGTGATGATCTTGTCCAGGACTTCGTCCGACAAAGACACGTCTTTATCAGATAGGCCATTGGTTCGAATCTGCTTTGGAAGGAGATGCTGCCTGGCAATATGTCGCTTTTCTACAGTGGTATACCCGGCGAGTGTAATAGTCTCCATACGGTCCAGCAAGGGAGCTGGAATAGTATCCAACGAGTTGGCCGTGGCTATGAAGAGAACCTTGCTCAAGTCGATAGGAATATTGATATAGTGATCAGAAAAACTATGATTTTGTTCCGGATCCAAAACTTCAAGCATGGCAGCCGACGGATCTCCATGGAAATTGGAACCGCCAACTTTATCGATCTCATCAAGGAGGAAAACAGGATTTGCGACGCCGACCTTCTTCAAACCGTTGACGATGAGGCCAGGCATTGCCGCAACATAAGTCCGGCGATGGCCTCTAATTTCAGCTTCGTCTCGAACACCACCAAGGGATATGCGATGGAATTTGCGCCCAAGAGACGTAGCCACCGACTTGGCCAGGCTCGTTTTACCCGTACCAGGAGGCCCAACCAATAGTAAGATAGGTGATTTGTCAACTGTGCGCTTTGTCTTTAGGATTTGAAGTTTGGCTTCCAGGCCCTCTTTCTCAGGTTGAGAGAGGGGACTTTTACTATCCGGGCCTTTGTCTGTCGCACTAAGCTGGTCCGATACTTCGGAAATCTGGCGGTCAACATCAAGATTGACGGTCTGTTTCAGTTTCAGAACAGCAAGATATTCAAGCAGGCGTTTCTTTATCTTCTCTAATCCATAGTGGTCGTCGTCCAACTGTCTTCTGGCTCGTTGCAAAGTATCACTTCCTAGTTGATCTTCCGTTGTCTTCGACCAAGGAATCTCAGCCAGATTCTCTAAGTAGGACCGGCACACTCCGTATTCTGCATTTACGGGATTCATTTTGCGCAGTCGTTTAAGTTCTCGGTCGGCCACTTTGCGGGCTTCCGGGCTCAGCTGCGCCTCGTCAAGACGCTGCTGAAGCTCGTCAACCTCGTTTAGCTCCTTGTCATCCTCTTTCCCACCTCCTGAGCCATTGGGAGAGAATCCGTTGAGGCTAGCCATAGCACGTTGTGCCAGCCTCGGGTCTAGTTGCGTAATGTCAAAAGCGGAATTTGGCGGGATATTTGTCGTAGTGATGGACGTTATTTTAACGTTGCTCTTAATCCCTTGCACTTGCCTATTGAGCAGCTCGATGACCCGTTGGAGTCTGTCCTTGACGTCGAATGCTGCCAAGACACGCAGCTTCTCTTCGAGACTTGCCTCTACGATATCGGCCATGAAGTCTGCCAGATTCCCGGCCTGTGGGAACTCCCGTCGCGAAATCAACAGCTCAAACCTACGAGCAACCGTAGGAGATAAATTCGAGGAATTCGAAGGGAACAGAGATGCGATCCTTAACAGCGTTAGGAGTTCGCGGGAGAGCTGTTTAAGATGCTGGAAGAGTTCAAGCGACTCGGCATCCTTGGGGCTGGGAGCTACCACAGAAAATAATGTTAACACTACTACCCGCAGTAGAATATGGAAGTCTCCCACTTACCAATTTCATCGTGTAGCATCACCTCGGCTTCAAAAAACGGCCGCTCGCGAAGGACCCTGACGACAGAGACTCGTTTCACACCCTCGACAAGGAGATACGGGTCCGAGTAGACACGACGTTGAACTCCAACAATCCTTGCAATCGTGCCATACTTGAAAAGATCATCTGTGCGGGCCTGTCCTGCATCGATGCCCTCCTCTTCCTGGTTCTCGGAATCCGAGCCGTCCTCTAGAAGCTGCAACCCGTCCTTACTCAAGTGCGGCGAAGCAAGTGGAACACAGGCGATGGAAATAGGACTGTTGTCACGCTTGCCCCGGTTCACGAGAGACGTAAGGAGATTAGCGATATCGGGCCGGTTCTTCAGGGAGATGCGCAGAGTGACGCCGGGAAGCAGCACCGTATCCTTGGCCAGAGGCACGAGTGGCAGTTTCGCCATCTTGCCGTCCGTTGATCCCATTCTGAGGACTCACCAGTGGTGTTTATAGTGAAGATAGAACCAACAGATAAGCAGACAAGTAGAGAAGCAAAGAAGTAGAGAAGTATATAGAAGAACATGGGCTGAAGTTGACATAAGCCGAGGGCTTGGCGACGTCACTCCATCTTATCGCGCGGCGGCTGTTGCCGAGCGCCATTTTCTGCGATCCCGTGACCAGACGGACGAACTAACGTGCAAACGACAATTCGACGCCATTAATATTCGAGGACTGCATGCTTAGTTAGATCCTGCACCTGAACTGTGTCAACATGGCGACCGCCCCGATTGCATCTCAGCAGAGGAAGACCTTCAACGTTGGCACTCGCAAGTCGAAGCTCGCCCTCGCCCAGACGCAACAGGTAGTGGACGCCCTGAAGCAGCGGTACCCTGAGTACGAATTCAGCATTAAGTCAAAGGACACGGCAGGTGACCGGGACAAGAGCACTGCATTGAAAGATTTCAGCACCAAGAATCTGTGGACAGAGGAGCTGGAAGAATTGCTCGTTGGCGGGCAACTAGACTTTATTGTGCATTCACTAAAAGGTAACGAGAGTCCTGATCTATGAGAGGATGTACATATTGACCGTTTTTTTTTGGTTGTTACAAGATGTGCCTACGTTACTCCCATCGACTTGCGCTCTAGGAGGCGTCCTGGTCCGCGAAGACCCAAGAGATGTGCTTCTCGTCAAGCCGGGCCTGCCCTATACTTCACTCTCCGAGCTTCCCGCCGGCTCCGTTGTTGGCACCTCGTCCATCCGCCGCACAGCTCAATTAGCCTTGAAATACCCGCATTTAAAGGTCCAAAGCGTGCGTGGTAATATAGAGACGCGCGTGGCAAAGTTGGACGCCGAAGATAGCCCGTACACGTGTATTATCTTAGCAGCGGCGGGGTTGTTGCGGATCGGGCTCGGAGACAGAATCACCCAGTACCTTGACTCAAAAAACGGAGGCTTCTTATATGCAGTAAGCCAGGGTGCGATCGGTATTGAGATCCGCAGCGATGACAGTGTGACATTGGGCATGCTTAATGAAGTCGGCCACAAGGAGACGTTCTTGGAAGTGCTGGCGGAGCGCAGCTTGCTGAGAACAGTCGAAGGCGGCTGCAGTGCGCCACTGGGAGTGGAATCCGAGTGGATCAAGGATGCGGAAGGAACGACGAAACTGCAGACGCGAACCATTGTCGTTAGTGTTGATGGAACACGCCATTCTACCGTTGAGCTGCAAAGGGCTGTTGATAGTCCAGTGGCTGCCGAGACTTTTGGGCTGGAGCTGGCCAAGGAGTTGCTGGCGAATGGAGCTGCCCCGATTCTTGACGAGATTAAACAGAATAAGGCTACATCGTGATTGGATATACTAATAAATTTGTGGCAGGGTATTGCCTTGGGACATACATATCTTCTATAAAGAAAATGTGAAAACGTGAGGCTCTAGACTTGGCCCGCGCGGAATAAATAGAATATGGAATTAGCACTCCTGCTGTCTTAGTGTCAAGTTGTGGTCTGTAATCTGTGTATATCCTCTCGTCGAGTGAGGTCCCTACGCAGATTAGTTCGGTGACTAGAATTGCTTATATTTATTAGACACCAGCACGTCGAGACAGATGGTGGTGTTTATCTATTTCCAAGAAGATATCTGCTCAGCCCCTGTTCAGTGTATTACCAGAGCCCCTCGGATTAGCTTCTTTGAACTCGTCCCAGGCACGCGCCTTCATAGTTTCTTCATCAGCCCTGTCCAGATCATCTTCATCGATTTCTTGAGGCACATCATTATTCCCCCCTTCAATAATGCCACCGCGTTTCCGTTCCTCTTCCAAATATTCGTCAATGGACATAGTCGGCAGATTATGCCCTGGTCTAAAGACACCATTCTGAAGCTCAGTGCGCCTGTTTGTCAGCGTGAATGGCTGTAAAGGTTTGCCAGTTTTGCTCAGCAACGGCCCTGAGCGGCCACCCCTCAGCAGTTGGCTGAGAGGCGCGTCTAGCCGCTCTGAATATGTATTCTGGGCGGCAGCATCTCGTCTCCTGGGGTCATCTCGAGGAATCTCGGCTGATATAGGAGGGGCATTTCGCATTTGTGAAAGTATTTCTAACTCTTGGGTAATCATGTCAATGGATTGGAAAGTCTGGTGGGCGTAGAGATGGAGCTCCGCCAAATATAGCTGTCTTGTCGTTTCGTCGTCATTTTGGAGTCGGTTTTGATTCTGTGAGAAATACTACATGAAAGGTGTCAGCAGATGTCTCCTCTAGCTGCAAGAAAGAAAAAAGAAGGTGGAGAATATACCTCTAATTTCTGCTTGAGCTCTTTCTCTTCCCGGAACCGGGCAACCTTGACCTCGCGTCTAATGGCGGCATCGCTTTTCGAAGCAAGCGAGAATTTTGCAGGATTTTCTGAATATTGTTCAAACAGTTTCCTATCGCGAGGTGATAATAGCCTGTAATCATCAAGTCGTGTCAAGTATTTTTCATATTCTCCCAAGGCTCGGCGGAGCACGGCTTCTCGGTTGGCGGATGACAAGCGCTGAACGAGGTCCGCTAGAAGATAGTCCACAGACAGAAACCTTTGGAGACGACGTTAGAGAGAGATCATAGGTTGGCAGGGCTCTGCATACGGCAAGTCGGCAGTGGCGATATCTTCCAATGCTTCGTTCGAGCTGAAGAGCGAGAGCTGGCTGATCAGTCTCTGGCATTCTTCGAGGTTGGCGACGGCGGCGGCCACATCGCTGTTTGGCTGGACGCTGGATTCGATGGATTGTTTCTGGGCTTTTGCAGCTTGGAAGAGGTCTCTGAGGCTTTGGGGCTGTTCTGTCATGGTGTTGTTTACAGTTTTGCAGGATTCTAATTTCTCGCGGGGTACCTAGATCTGGTCCATCTGGACTATGCATAACTTAGTTAGTGCATACATATGCTGACAAAGCTTACATACACAACACTAAGTTAACTAACTAACTAGTTAGTGACTAGCTTAATTTTAACTTTCAACAGCCTTATGTTAGAATCTTAGATGTTCAAGTTCGAGGACAATAATATAATCGGATAATCTCAGCTTCTATGTGCATACCTTCAGGCTTCCAGCCACCTCTCGACAGTGCTCTCAACATAGCCGAGTCCCTTTCCGAATAGCTTCACGATGCATGAGGCTATTCGGCTCTTCGGAGTGTGCCTCCACCCCCCCGTAATTTAGGCCCGGAGTGTCCTCGGAGTGTATCTACTATATCTAAGCTTCTAAGTAAGACTAAGTTCTATAATCTATTAAGGTTCTCCAAGAGTTCGATACTGAGCCCCAATAAAGGCTCGCTGAAGACGCACGCGGCAGTTCTTATATCGTCTATGTACCTAGGCAATTATCCTGGCCATCGGCAAATCGAGCTGCCGAATTAGGGTTCTGACATTCTACACTATACTAACTACACTACACACATTAGCACACATAGTACACAATATGTGGAATATATCGAAGCAAGCGAGGATGCCAGCACGTGTCGCTGTTGATCTCCGCTCTTCAGGCACTGAAACAGCCTCCCAACGTTAATGCTCGCGCGTGCTGCACCAGCCAGGTCCCATTGGCGATATCCAGAATTACGGCCTAGGGCTATGGAGCTGGTAGAAATTGCTCAATCGACGGAGGTGGTGCGATTGTGCGATGCAAGTTGCTTCTTCATGCCGGCATAAATAGTCGCCCATGCACCATGATTACTACCTAGGTAGTTAGTTACCTGGTACGAGCAGAGCCAGCAGAGAAAAATCCTTGCACAATGCATCCCACTGCTCTCGTCGCCCTGCTGACCTTCGCCGCCGTGGCGTCGGCCTTGCCCAAGGACGACCACCATTCCGGGTCGAAGGAGTCCATCCGGAATCTCAAGGACAAGATCAAGAATGTCGTCGTGTTGGTGATGGAGAACCGCTCGTTTGACAACCTTCTCGGTGGCCAAACGCTTTGTGGAATCGACAACCCAATCAACAACGGCCCTTTCTGCAATCCGTACGACGTGGACGACCTCTCCAAGGGGGTTGTCTGCACCGCCCCTAAGGACTATGATTCAGTGACCGACGATCCGGATCACACCGTGCCTGGCAACAACCTCGAGTTCTACGGCACCTACAATCCGGATGAGTCCGCCATCGAGAATGGCAGCTTGACCCCTAATCAGCAGGGCTTCATGACTGCGCAGATGCGGAGATACGACTCGAGCGTTAACACTACTGTCTTGTCCGCCCAGGTGATGCATTACTATACCGAGGAGCAGGTGCCAGTGCTTACTGCACTGGTGCAGAACTTCTTGACCTTCAATCGCTGGCACTCGGACATTCCCGGCGTAAGTTGACCTTGAGGAACAGAACATAAGCCGTTTATAGGAAACTAACAAACTCTGTAGCCAACCTGCCCGAACCGCGCTGCAATCCACTCCGGCACCTCGTATGGACACGGAGAAAACGATGCCGCCTTCAACAACCACGCCTTCCCCCAGATGTCTATCTGGCAGGCTCTGAACGAGACCGGCCACTCCTGGATCAACTACTGGGACCCCATGGGAGGTACCGGTCCGGATGCGGGCTTCTTTAACTGGACCTATACCAGCGGCAACCAGAATAAGATCGTCGATCTTGACCAATTCTACACTGACGCAGCCGCCGGCAAACTGCCTGAGTTTTCTTACATCAACCCATCTTGCTGCGGTGTGGGCACCAACTCCATGCACCCTAGCGGTCTCGTCTCGGACGGCGAGGCCCTGATCAAGAAGGTGTATGAGGCTGCCCGTAACGGACCTCAGTGGGACAACACCCTCTTCGTGCTCACCTTCGACGAGACAGGTAAACCACCCATAGCCTACCTTCGCTGCCTTCGTTTCCATCTCGTACCTCGCTTCTTTTTCAATCCTGCTTCATGCTAACATTTAAAAAGGTGGTTTCTACGATCACGTGGTTCCAGAGCTGGCCCCCCGACCAGACGACCTGACCTACACGACCAGCACCCCAACCGGAGAGAAGTACACCCTCCTCTTCAACCGCTTGGGCGGCCGTATCCCGACCCTGCTCATCTCCGACTGGGTTGAAGAGGCCTCCGTTGAACAGCTCGGCGTCAACAGCGCCGGAGAGACTGTCTCTTACTCGGCTACGTCGCTTCTCCGCACATTGGGCTACCTCTGGGACTTTGAGCCTTTCAACCCTCGCGTCGAGCACGCTCCTGCCTTTGACCATTTGATCAGCCACCATGCCCGCAAGAATTCGCCTGCTACATTGCCAGGCGCTACCCCTTTCAAGAAGTAGAAAGTGTACAGGAGTATACTTCTCACATGGCTAACAGGCCGATGATTTTTTCAAATTTATACAAAAGCTCCGCTGGTGTGAACCGGCGATACTTTCATTGTAATCGACCTAATTGATTTCAAACTTTTATTCTTTTTATTCAATTTTTCTGTCATCGAGAATATGCTGTCTTCACAGAATGTCTTTCCTATAACGCGCACCTTAGGTATCTCTACAAGACGACTTCATGCTTTAATTTAATCAATTTTTCCTACAGCAACAATGGCCCAAATACCCGCTAGGTAAGGCTGGAATAAATTGAGCTGCAGGTTGAAATATATCTATCTCGCGCGACTAGGTACCTATGTAGTCTGACCCTGGCTTAGGGCTTCTAAGCTCTTGCCCTGGTTTCTCCCGCCCAATCGCTACCTGCTTGCTTCTGTGATCGGTGGCTATTTCCTGATTCTTCTGATACTTCCAACTTACCCATATTTGATCCTCTGCGTTTGCATGGGTGCTTCTCAGAACGTGAAGAGTTCATTTTCTGTTCTGTTCTCTGTGATTGTTGCTTTTGAATCGATATGTATGTCCGTCGTCGAATTCATTCAACATCCGTGACACATCACGCATGAACGCATTGGAGGTCGTGGTCGTACTTGACCCAACCATTCTTTGGTTGGAAGCTCAATGTACTGTCTCTAGCAGGTATAGCCCTTAGGGTCTCCCTTAACGTGCGCTTTCTGACTTTCCAATCTGGTGATGCTCCGAGAGGAATGTCGTTATGATCAATCTTGGAATCAGGTTGATGCAATCTAGTATCTGATAAATTAGTCGAGTTGGATTGACATAAGTCCCACGGTTCCTTGGAAGGCAATCTCGCGTCCAACCGAACTGTGACGTCTAGACTTTCTAACAAAACGAGCAGCTGAGGTCGTCGCTGCCTAAACCAGACGCCTATTAATACCATCGATTCGGTCCGTTCTACTTCTACTTCCACTTCCTCTGCCCCCTACCTATGTAGGTAGAATCACCATGGCCGACGCTGAGTTCAGCGATGCCAATCGTCTCTCTCTCCTTCGCACAGTCTTTACATTGCTCACCAAGGATTCCAGACAGGAAATTAAAAGGCTCCCAGTCGTGTCCTGGGCAACTTTGTGGCTGTGCGATATCAACAATCTGAGAAAGATTGTCGATGACTTACAGTCAACCTCGGTAAACCGGCATCATGTCGAGAATGTCGAGATGCTGAGAAGAGTCCTGACGAATCCTTTTGCTCTTCGTGAAGAGGTGCTCAAACCATGTGAGTTTCCCACTCATGTCGCGCATGGCTGTGCTCATGTGGACTCGATAATAGGGCTGTTGAAGAGTGAACCAAACATGGAGGTAAAGCCGTACACACCTTTTCTCCCACTTGGAGCAACTCCTCCATTTCATTCGTCGAAGAAAAGAAAGAGAGACAGTTCCATACCCGAACCACCGGCCTGCTCGCTTTATCTAGCTTGGGCTTTCGAACGTGATAAGGCTTGTGTCATCAAGGGAACTCCTACCGAACGTGTTCTCAGGGCCTCCCACATTTGCATTTACAGAGATCTCGATATCAGAGAATTTGACTACGGCACAGCACGTCTTTGGGCATACCTACGCATTTTCTGGCCTGCTGACAGGGTCAACGCTTGGGAGAACAATATTCGCAGCTATGGGATGCTTAAGAATAGCAATGGGATGCTTAAGAATAGCAATGGGATTCTTATGAATATGATTACCCTGAGCTTAGATGCTCCTGCTGCTTGGGATGACTGCCTCTTTGCTTTAAAGCCGATTCAGCTCACTGCCGACCGAAAGAGACTGGAAGTTGAGTTCTTTTGGCTCAGAGAAGGCATCTACAAGTCAGATGCACAGTTGGATGAAAGCTTGTTTCTAACGCAGCCTCCTTCTTCCTCGGATTCATCCGAACATTTAAGTGGGCTCAACTTTTATGAAAATTTCTCTGGAAAACGTATATGCTCAGGGCATAAATTTTATTTGACAACCCACGATCCTAATAACCTACCTCTCCCTAGCTTCGAGCTCCTGCAAATGCGGTGGCATTTGTCACGCCTTGCGGCAATCATGGGTGGTGTTAATTTTCGCGACGAGCTACTTGGTAACGGCAGCGATGAGGTAGTTGATAACGGTAGCAATCAGCAGCGTTATGATAGTGGTGGATATGACGATTATGACTATTCGAGTCATTCGACTAGATAAGGCTGCTAGTAATCTTTCTTCCTCGTAGCCAACCAAGACGATCAGAATCGGCGAAATGACGAGGACAAAGAAATGTGATTACTCTAACTACTTCTTAACCTGAAACAAGAGTAACTAGCATATTTTCCCCTGAAATGCTAGATAATGATGTTTTTCGCCTGACTGATTGTGCTCAAGGGATGCTAGATATACTATTAGAAAGTCCTGCTAGACGATCAACAACAAAACCTTGTGGATGAAAGTGTCCCAAACAAGATTCATGCAATTTTTTGTGGTATAGTTCTAGTACCTAGGTACTATATACAGAACTAACATCCCTTTGATTAATATCCCTGGAAGCAACCAGACAACAGATGTATAGTAAGTAATGAGATACATAATTGGATCTAATCAATCCATGCATGGACATGGACTAGAGGTGCCTCTTCTTTATAATTCTACCTAGGTATGCTACCAGAAGCAGAAGCTTTCAAATAATGATCTAAAGGAGATAAAAGGTCGGGCATCATACATCGTCAAATTGCTCCAACAATATTTAGTAATGTGTCAATCCGTAAATAGAATAAATCGTCACACCTCAGGCGAAGGTATAACTCTCACAGTAGCTACCACTAATCCTACTTGGCAACTGCGAAGGAACGGGCGTGTCTTCTCATGCGTGTGTTCCTTCTGAAGACAAGAGAAGACGATGGAGACGACGAAGACAAGGTGGAAGTAGGTGTCCCTTTCACAGCTGTAATCAGCGTACTTGTCGGAGTAACTGTGAAAATCGCTTCACTGGTCTGAAATAATCCACTTGTAGCACTAGAGGCTGCTGTCACGGAGGCGGAAGGGATCGCTGTTGTCGAAGACGAAGTAACTGTTACCGAGGAAAAGAAAATCATCAGCAACCAATCAATATATATCTCTCTCAAAGCCAAGGTAGTAGACGAACCTGCAACTACTTGCACCTGTGAAGCAGCAGGTGTTGGAATTGCGCTTGACGAGGCGACTCCGGCTTGAGAAGCAGCCATAGGATCTGGCGCAACAGAAGGGCTCGTACCACCCGCCTGGTTTGCAACTACATTATTATGACCTTTGTGTTTCCACTGGCTAGTTCCTCCGCCCCGGGTCTGTGTTGGTTGAGCAGAGGCGATGGAAGTTGACGTGGCAGCCGTGGCAGCTCCAACGGGTTTAATTTGTCCGCTCAGGATGGAAGAGAGGACTTGGGTATTGATCTTAGCATTAGTAACGACTCCGTTGCCGTCCATCGTTAGATTCACTGGGTTTTGGACTCCGAAGATTGTCTGACAGCCCAAGGCCGGAACGGGGCCGAATGATTGAGAGAATCGTTGGGCCAAGAAGGTGTAGAGATTGTTGGCGGCGGCGGGTGCAGGACTTGTCTTCCCCGTAAACAAACCTTGATTCTGAGCAATGAAAAGGCCAGAGGATGCATATTGCTGGCAATACGTGGTACCGGAGGCATTGGCTGTATTGGCAGCCTGTGGCTGGCCCACTCCCGCACGGTAAAGGTTGACCTTTGGCAAGGATTGAGTGATCTGGTTATTGTTGTTGATGACAGTGAAGTCATCGTTCAAAGGCACGAGAGCCGGTCCTGATGGAGGAGGGAAGAAATTTGCCTGCAACTCGTTGGTAGCGAGGGAACCACTTTGGCCAGTTGGAGCTGTCAGTGAGGGAATCGTGAACGGCGTGCATCCCAAAGCCGGCGCAATGAAATCGTTGATCAAGGCGTTATCAGAGCCGTTGGTCAACTCCTCCGCCGTGGGGTTTGCCTTGTTGTTTGCCGGGGTGTTCTGGGCGAGAACCTTGCCATTGATCAAAAGATACGTCGAGTCGACATTGTCCGATTGATCCATGTCGACTACTCGGAAGTCTCGAGTCGTGGGACACTGGCCTCCGCCAACAGCAGCTGTCCCTGGCGATGGAATCTGGATTTTTCCAGCAGCCACCGCGGCCTCTGCGGTCTTCATAAAGACGTCTCCATTGCAGTGCGCGAACTGACCGAAAACCGAGCCTCCAAGACCATTCACACAGCCGTTCGTATCCCCAGCTAGAGTTATAGTCGCCGCATTGGTACCAAACCAGATTCCCACTGTGGCTCCTGCTGGAACGGTAACTGGCGCGGGCGTGATGAAGTCCCTTCCCGCTACGGCTCCTTGGTTGACAACCAAGGGATTATATACAGTCAGTTTGTTGGTAGCGTTATCATATATGACTGCTTCAACAAAGGATCCTTGATTGGAGAAATCTATCTGGTTACAGCCAGCGACAGTGAACGGCGTCGCCAATCCCTGACTGGTGAGCGGGTGGGTAGGCACATTGATGACGCAGTTCTGCGTCTGCGCAACAGCTTCAGTAATAAGAAACGAAAGGAAGAGGATCCAGCCTCTGAATGAAAAGAACGTCATGATGAAATGAGTATAGAAAGAATGAACAGGATAAAAAGTGAAGCTGAAAAGAACGGATGCGCAGACCGGCTGGTGGAGGGTGTTGAAGCAAATCCGAGATCAAAAGACCTGCCTTGTGTGTGAACAATACGACCTTTATAAAGCTGCCAGTAAGAGGAAACCTCTCAACGAGCTTGAGATATTCAGTGGAGCCTTCAAGGGGTTTATCTGTAACAATCCTGAGGACGGTAGCTTCAAAACAGGGTAGTTAAATAACCATCAAGTCCTGATTCAGGAAGATGAGCAAATAAAGTGCCTATTCGGCTCTGATCAAATACACACGAAACACCATCATATATCCCATGCCCAGGCGGTTTCCAAGCGACAA
The DNA here is from genome assembly GCA_023625875.1 of Trichocomaceae sp. PYS4502. Classification (NCBI taxonomy): domain Eukaryota; kingdom Fungi; phylum Ascomycota; class Eurotiomycetes; order Eurotiales; family Trichocomaceae; species Trichocomaceae sp. PYS4502. Next base: position 54,342 of record JAMAFX010000076.1, read on the forward strand.
TCTTTACCGAGCAAAAACTTGTGTTCCTGTAGGCAAACTCTGACCTGGCGTTCGCACTGAAACACCAAGTTATCCGTTTTTCAGGGGCAGTTTCAGCCTCATGATGCACCAGTAGTAAGTACATTTGATAAAGTACGGAACGGTCTCATCATCATATTTGATACTATGATAGTAGTATTAATCCATCGGAATGACGGCAAAGATAACGATATTGTGATCGAAGAAGTTTTTGATGCCGAGAAAGGCGTTTGCGTGCTGTCTCGCCCAACTACCTAGGTACCTGTACCAAGGACGGTTAGCTAGGTAGCATCCCAACTTATTGTCTTACAACACGATACCATAAATGTTGGATTAGGCATAGCTTGATAATCTCTATAGTTACTTATGTGTCGTAGCCAGCACATGCACATAGGTAGTGTGCCATCTTTTTAGTTGAATTTCCCTAGTCCGACTGCATACCTAGATAGTGCCTACTAGCCTCTAGGTAGGTACTTGCCTAGGCGAATCCTGGCACCAAGGGTGTTTCACCCAAGCAGATAGTTAGGCACTGGTCCTTTGATATAAAAACGGCTGTATAGAAAGAACCTACCTAGGTAAAATCTGTTTGAAGTTTATTCAAGCTGCGTGATATTTATTTAACCCACATTTTGGGATTATTTTGCTGAATAAACCAGGTACAACACTAGTGGTATTTTAATTACATTGTCCTTGCACGTTCTACGTAGTTAGTTATATGATATATCCCCTTTTCCTTCAACTCATGTATTTAGGACAAAGCCTGGATAAAGGATCATATTCGCTTATATTCGGGCTCTCTGGAATATGACTGATCATATGTATCTCGTGTTACCTATTTATATAAGTACATACTCCGTAACTAAAAGGCGTAAAATATTCCGTAATTAAAATACAACTAGTCTACTAGCCTGGTTTATTTAGCAAAATCCCAGTCTAAATAGCAAGCAACTCTTAAACTAAAATCTGAAGGGGTTGGCCAAGGCAATTCTCCTAGGGCAAGGCTTCTTTCACCTCTTCCTTCTCCTGGACCTCTGCAACAGCTTCATCCTCGTCCAGGTTCGTCGACTTGATAGTCCAAACTGTAGGAATGACAACCAACAGCGAACCTATACAGAGACCCCAATCCATCGCAAACTGCGTCATCGGCGCCGTCTTCACTGCATTCACCCTCCATGCCATTGCTCCTCCGGTAGCCTGGAAGGTCTTGTATGCACCAACTAGAATCGCTGTCTTGGCCGTGGAATTCGACAATGCGCCAATAAGCCAGTAACAGAACGATTGCCACAGGGCGTCGTATCCTCCATAAAACATATACAAGATGATGGGACCCGCTGAGAGACTACCCTCGGTATAGTCAATGTCCTGCTTCAATCCGTGCTTCTGTCGGTCAGTGGACCAGCGCTGGAATGCATATCCACCACCCCAGATACAAAATCCGGTGACGAAGAGAGTCACCCAGCCGGCTACAGCGCGCCAGCGACGAGTCATCCATGGCATATCGAGCAAACAGCCCATGATCAGACCACCAAGCATTTGGGCTATCCAATACAAAGCCCCGTTTAGAGATCGACTCCGGATATTGAATGTCATCCCGTTGACCTCGTTTTGCTGGTACGAATAGAAAACGTTTGCAGAAAAGAACAGGGGCACCATGCAAATAACCCGCCAGTCGGACATGGTGGTTAGTGCCAGTCGCGCTGTTTGACGCCAGTTTGATTCTTCCGGGGCGATTGACTTGATTCCTTTCACTCTTACTGACGATGGTGTGCAGATGAAGACGCCAAGGGCCCATCCGACAAGCATAATCACCATCAAAGCAATGTAGGTTCCGTCATTCACAGTTCCGGTCTTGGAGTGGAAATTGAGACCAAAGCTAGCAAGAGAACCAACGCCGCCACCAAGGTTGAAGATGATCCAGAAAACTGCAATTGCGCGTCCCTTCTGTGATTCGGGAACGTAGGTAGTCATAATCGCTCCCTGCGAGACCCATAGAAGCGAAGCACCAAGACCCAAAAGCGCGCCAGACGCTATGACAAATGCACCATTATGAGTGTCTATAGAGCGCGTTTTTTGCACCGAGTCAGCCCTAGTTTTTGTGCATAACTATGTATTTCTATGACGGAACTTACGGTTGTAGTTCAACAGACTGCCCGAGTAAAGAGCATACGTCCATCCACCGAGAACAAGACACACGCGAGGCCCAACACGACTGAATATTGGCCCAACAATAAATAGAGCCGTTCCTGCGGTGGTCGCCAAAAGAGCAACTGTTGCATTGGCTGCAACGGTCGACTTGACCTGACCAGATCCTCCCAGGCCTGAAAGGGCATTGTACATCTGGAGAGAACGAGCGGTGGTTAGCATGCACAAATAATATATTTGATCAATAAAATAGCCATGGTATGATGAGTCCTTACTCCCGGACAGCAGAAACAGATAAAGCTGATGAGCAGAATCTGAAACCAGGAATGAGTGTACACTCGTCGAAAAATCGACGAGGACTCCTCAACCGTAACTGACGACATTTTGGTGGTGGTGTGACACAGTGATGGGATGTGGCAGTAACGTTGATCCGAAGAGCTGGGACTTCAGTGTTTCGTAGAATTAGGTATTTTTTTTTCTCTTCTCATGCGTCCTGCACTGGTAGATGCAAGGTCTTATTATACCCCGGGCCCATCGTGAACCCCAGCCGAGCAGATGCCGAACACAGCGCCCCCAGATCTAAAGAATGGAGAGATAAGCGATGCTGCACGTTAACGTTACTAGAGTAGCGTGACAGGTGACAGCGTGAAGATAGGAATGTTTCATTGGGAGTCGGCCTCGGCGAGAGGAGGCGATCCGGAGTGATGTGGGGGATGATAGTCCTCGGCGTAAAAGAGACACATTATTGGCTAGAGTCGTTGTCATTCCCCGATTTGGCGCTTATCTCCGCACAAACACTCAGATAGGCAATTCTCGTCCCATGGACAGCGAACTGTCGGCGTGTCGAGAGTTTTTTTTCTCCTTCATCTTCGCCTATCTGCTATCTACATCTCATACCGAGGTATGAACTATGTACTTATTTAGTAATTTACTGTTCACTCAAGGTTGTACGGAGTATCGTGATCTGTATCTGTGGCCCACCTCAGCAGGCGAAAACTCCGAATTTCACGATTTCACCGGACCGATACTCCGAACAAAGTGTCGTTGAGAAAATGCTTCTCCCATTATAACGCGCGCGTTGACTTCTGCGTCGAATATTCTCTTCAAGGGAGAGAAAGAGAGAGAGATAACAGCAAGCTATACTACCAAAAAATGGCACACGATGTTCTGGATCTCTCGGGGTTGCAGACCGAAGCCGTTAATGAACTCACCAGCCACATTGACAGAGTTTCGACTCTGCAGATGTGTACCCTCATAAACAATGAGGACAAGACAGTGGCAGACAGCGTGACTCCCTGTATAGAGGATATCGCGCGGGCGATAGATCTATTACTCCCCCGTGTCCGCTGTGGAGGGAGAGTCATTTATGTTGGCGCAGGGACAAGCGGCAGGTGTGTATATCGTTGACATTTAGCATCTACATGCGAAGTATGTGTGTGCGCTGACTAGGACAATAATGCATGGATTTCCAGGCTCGGAATATTAGATAGCTCAGAGATCCTTCCTACCTTTGCAGCACCCGCTACCCAATTCGTCGGCCTGATAGCCGGAGGAGATGCCGCAATCCGCCACGCACAGGAAGGCGCGGAAGATAGCCCTATAGCCGGCAAGAATGATTTGGAAGCGATAAACCTAGACGCTGAACACGATAGCGTTATCGGTATTGCGGCATCTGGCCGCACCCCATATGTCCTTGGAGCGCTTGAATATGCCAAGAGCATAGGCTGTCTTACGATTGGAGTAGCATGTGTATCACCATCGGAGATGGGCCAATTGGGCGATATCGACGTTATGATATCGCCTCTGCCTGGCCCTGAAGTTGTCACGGGGAGCACGAGACTCAAGGCAGGCACTGCAACGAAGTTGGTGCTGAATATGCTAAGTACTGGGACTATGATCAAAGCGGGTAAAACTTATGGAAACATGGTTAGTGTGTCCGTCAAGGAAGTTCTATTACTGTGTTTTAACTTGAATTTTCCAACATAGATGGTCGATCTCATTGCATCAAACAAGAAACTCAAGCAAAGATCGCGGAATATCCTTCGACAAGTCAGCAAACACTGCGCTTCCATGTCAGATCACTCTCTAGACGAACTGCTTGCTCGCTGCAATGGTAGAGTAAAAGTCGCAATTGTCGTTGCAGAGAAAGGGATTTCGGTAGAACAGAGCCAACTGGAGCTAGAGATGGCCCAGGGAGTTCTCGCAAAGGTCCTTGCACACGACAATGGGAGCCAGGTTGAGCAACCTCTCGTAAATGGGACTAGCCATCAGCAAGTAGTTCTTTGCGTCGATGGTGGAGGGTCTAAATGTGCTGCTGTAGTAGGGACGCTCAGCGGCAACACGGGCAATGGTGTGGCTGGGCCTTGCAATTTGTATGGCTCCCCAACTCCTTGAACGAATATGAATGAATATGCGCTAATATTACTAGAACGGATGGAGACTATGATGTCTCAATGAATTCAATGATTACAGCTGCGCGCAGGGCCTTGAATAATCTCCCTCGGACAACTCAAGAAGTTAACGGCATCAACGGTTCAGCCCATCCGTCAAAAAATGAGGGGATTTTCTCTTCTCTATGGATTGCCAGTGCCGGAATGGACCGCCCAGGAATGAAAGAACGTGTACAGGCAACCCTGAGGCAGCAATTGAATCTTGACAAGTCAGTGCAGATGCGAATATCCAACGATGTAGACCTGCTGGCTGCAGCCATGATACGGCATCCGGAGGTTTCTTCCAGTCTGGTCGTTATCGCCGGTACTGGCAGCATTGCCATTCGCTACACTCTTGATAGCAATGACGGGTCTCCAAAACGCGTTGCACGTGCTGGAGGATGGGGCCATCTTCTCGGGGATGAGGGTGCCGGATATGCAATTGGAAGACAAGCCATCCGAAAGACGTTGCGCTCGTTAGAGCAAATAAGGCTGGGTCACCCTAAAGCCGGGCTTAGTCCACTAGAATCGAAAGTTGTGGAATTCTTCTTAGGCAAAGAGAGTGATGTCAGTAATATCGACCTCCTAAGCAACGTCCTAACAGCAAGCGACGAGAAAACCGCCAAAAGCCGGATTGCAAGCCTCACCCAGATAATTCTTGATTTAGCTGGATCAGGGAACGCCGAAGCAGTGGATATCATCTCTGAGCAGGTATCGAATTTTGTCGACAACACCTTGAGTCGTCTGCTCGATCCCCAGTCGCATGGATACGTAGACCCTTCAAAATGCGGTCTCATTCTCTCCGGCGGCGTGATGCTTCACAGTGTCTATCAGACTGTCTTTCAGCTTGCTTTGGCAAATCATGGGATTAGGTTCTGCTATGCAGAAGCTGTCCCTAATGCGGCTGTTGTCGGGGTTGAATATCTGCTGGCATCGCAGACCCGAAGCTGTCAAATGGAGTAATGGAGTAATGGAGTAATGGACTATCGCGAACTCTTGTAAATAACATAGCATCTCTTTCGATTTTAGACATACATAAAAATTTTAGAGTAGGATTGATTTGGGTGGAAGATCACGTATCAAACTAGGTCTATGCGACACTCGAGATGCTGATGTGCTGACTGTACAGGAAATGTCTTGGGGTCTGATTCCTATACAGTAGCACCTGGTTATACCTACGAATAAAAGGCCACTCGGGCCAGAAGTCAATATCATCAGATATGTACCTAGGTATAAGCTTGACCGAGAGATAAAAAGCAATTTGAGAATAGATTAGTATAGAGCCCTCGTCACCCCTGTATCAAAGTTGGTTAAGCTGATATCAAACATATCTTAGGAGGCCGTCCATACATTATATCCAGGTTCTACTGTACAAGGAACGAATCTGTGCATCATATCAGCGAATCAAGCGGAATGCCCAAACGCCCAATCAGCGCGGCCATTGATAAACCATGTTGTCTCTGGATTGCCTGGCTCTTGAACTTCAACTTGTATCTCATACTCATGATGCATAATGAAATCTTTACGATGATCAGTTGAAGATTTGGGAAAGTCAAACGAGCCTGGTTCATGGCTGGTATCAGAAGCAAGTCTGCACAGATTCAGTCAGCTGCTCATGCTCGCGGTCCCATCTGGATAAGTCAAGTTAAGTATAATATTTCAGAAGCTCTTCCGGAACTTCATGAATGAGATAATCCTGGGTTAGGTTGCGGGCCTCACGTATTTGGAAGAGTAACTGAAGCTCCGACAGATGCATATCAGCAGCAGCTCGACGCTTTTTATTGATATGCCGTTTTACTATGAGGTCAATGAACTCGTTGATCTTCTCCAGATCAGATCTCAGTGCCTGAAGTTGTATGATAATATAAGCGGCCGGTAACACAGCACTGCTTGTAATTGTGACTGAGCTTTGAAGGACCGAAACGCTTCTGGACTATGTCTCTGAGACCTTGCGCCTTTTAGCTGATGCCATTATGACCGTCGTGAGTGAGGGGTAGAATAAGCGAAGTCGAGTCGAACCGGTTGATAGTCTCGAGGTCAAACAACCTCCCCACTCCTTTCATTGTGGCTGCAATAGCGGAGTATCGATGAACACGTTTGACGACCTTTGGAAAGAGGTCCAGAAGATGATATTCTCTTGTGAGACGCAGCGAAGATGATGAATGGGTTGATCTATCTAACTAGGTGCAAGGCCTCAGCGAGGAGGAATAACCTCGCTGGGCGCACGCCCACTAGCCTAATCTGGCAGGCGGCGTAGTTCTGGGAACCTGAGGCTCTCAACATATTCTGACGGGGGCGATCAAAATCCTCTTCAATAATAGAGGTATTAAGGTAGGCCCAGGAATATCTGTCATTGCTTAGCAACTGGGGGTTGGCACCTAGGAAAATAGGCTAAGCTCTCCTTCCGTCTTAGCAGTTCCAGAGGTAGCCATAGTGATAATAGGAGGTCCCAGGTCGGTCAGGATAAAAAGGGAGCTCGATTGCGAATTATGCAGTCAAACGAGGCCAGAGCAGTAAAAGGAGCGAGAATAAGATAGAGATTCCGGATTGTTCCTAGATCCGTACGGGCATGCTTCACACCTAGCTTTCCCTTACTGACCTCAGCATCGAGTGAGGAGGAGTGGAAGTGGAATAAGCGAAGACTGAGTGTCCAGGGATCAAGGAGGGATTACATAGTAGTTAACTAGTTAACATAACTAGTTAGTTGCCAAGAAAGTGTGATTATGTCGGCAGTCGCTCGGAGTCCGGAGAGGAAGCCCGTTCCTTCCCCGCCGTAATATGGAGAACACCGTCTTATCAGTAGCCAATCACATGCGACACGGAGTAATCGTTCGCCTAGTCAAGCTTCATCTTCGACAACCTCGGTATTCTCTGGGATACTTCTTTCAGCGCTGTGGCAGACCATGACCGCCTCTACAAAGCGCGCAGTCGAGAAAAACCGCGTCAGGATCCCCTCGTGTGAGCCCTGCCGGTTGTCAAAGCTCGCCTGCGACCATCAACGTCCGGCTTGCTCCCGCTGTGTTAATCGCGAGATCGCGGAGCAGTGCATCTACAGACAGAACCCCTTCAGAAGAAATAGACCGATTCGAGTCTTGCAGCAGCATCATGCCGTGTAAGAGTTCGATACAGCCGTGCGAGGAGACACTCAGCTAATATGTACACAATAGTCTTCCACCCACTCCGGGAAACGGCAACCCGTCGGATAAACCAGTGGCCACTTTCCAAATGAAACCATATCCAAACCCAGGCTTTCAAGGATCGTCTTCTCTAAAGACAGTGCTGGATAACCTGGGAGACCACCTGGCTGTCAGGATCGACACCCCCCCGTCTCATCTTAACGACCAGCAATCATCCCGAGACGTTGTACTGCGGGCAGACAGCTCGAAAATGGTCGAGGAAGGTGTGCAACTATTAGACACATTTCTCAACTACCTTGCAGATGACGAGTTTCGTCGATTGTTCTCGGAAGCAAAAGGAAGTGCTCTTCAGACCCATTTGGGAACCTTTCTACTTTTCCCATTCTTTGAAAGCCTTGTAAATGAGATTGATATCATCCGCCAATCACAGGATCGACAGGCCAGTTTGTTTGCCTTGTCCCAACGTCTTTTCAAAAAGGCGCTTCAGCCTATTGAAATTAACAGCGCGATGACGCTCGAAGAATTCGCGAGTCAATACACAGGCTCCAACTTACGTTGGGAAACAGTGGGATTGATTATTACTCTAGCTGGGTAAGTTCCCTAGACTGCACAGACTTTTATGTTTAAAATACTCACTAGACAAGCATTGCTTCCACCGAAACAAGGGTCCCACATCCTGTTTGCAAAACGGAAGAGGAGCGACAGCTATTGAGGACAAGTCTGGTTCACTTGACCAATAAGTGTATAGGCTTCTGTGACTCTTTAGATACTTTGAACGACATTACGATGATATTTCTTTATGAAAGCTTTCTGCTCGCTTCTGTATCTTATGGTGATCAAAGTAAGAGCACTTAAACATTAACCCCATTTCGCAAAACCTGACTTAAGACAATACAGGTTTCAAAGCATGGAGGCGACTTAGTCACGCTTCCAGTGCGCTCTTTGCAGTCGGGCTCCACGAAACTGTTAAAGAAAAGCAATACCTTCCTTTCTTCCTAACCCAGTTACGCCAACAGACCTTTGCTCGCATATATGGCTCCGATATTAGCTTCGCTGTCTTTCTCGGTCGACCACCTAGGGTCAGCAAACGTTTCTGTTTTACTAACATGCCTCTCGACATCGAAGAAGACACATATCATTTGACCGGCGAAGCCTTGGATCAAGAACTAGCCCATCTTGACCGAAATGGTTGGAATACTCTTGGTCAGATAAGGAAAAGTGCCGTCGTTCGGTGGTCTATGATTACATCAATGATCCGCGAGGATGCTCTAGAGACATTACTTGGTCGAAATCTTTCCAACGTGCCACAGAGAATTAGGTAATTGTCGCATCGTACTTTCTACAGAGTTCATTAACTCTGACGAATCCACAGTGAACTGCAAGCGAAAATCGACCACGCATGGAAAGAACTTCCTTCTTTTCTTACACTACCAACTCAGGATCTATGGTTGAAAGGACGACCATGTCATGAGGTAGATGCCTTGCATCAGATCCGCTTGTTTTATCTAAATACTACGTTTTTGATCGAATGGGCGGCATCGCGACATGGTCTTGACAACTCTGGCGCTTTGTTCGTTAATGCCAGCGAACTACTTGCATGGGTCAACGAGGCTCTCGTGAGGCGCGAGCAACTTTCCGAACTAGGCCTAATCTCTCTAGCATGGAGGGTAAGTAACGTTGATCCCCCGGTTACTTGCTATCGATACTAAACGCAACAATGCACTAGGTTGCTTCCTGTGCTTTACCTGCTGCGGGTGCCATTGCCTCGTACCTTTTACAATTCAGACTTGATCCGTCCTCAAGACGAGGCAGTATCGAAAATCTATCAGTGCTAATAGCTCACATGGGCGTTCTGCATGACCCTGGTGATGGTAACTACCAACTCTTCTGCGAAGCTAAAGGCGCTCTGCAATCAGCCATGGATACTATCCTTAATCCACCAAATACAAATCAACCCGAAAGTTCGTTGAATATGCTGTCTTCGGCAGCACTAGCACCGTCGCCTGACTGGATGTTTTCAGATTATCTGGGGCTTGGAGTGGATTCTTGGTAGGCATTCTTTTTTTCCCTTGAATTGAGGTTCGTGGGCTAATTATGTGACAGGATCGGTCTTCCGGATCGTGGTTCTTTTATGAGAATGGATGACAACATGCCCTACTGAGCTAGTCAGGTTGTATTGGAGTCAAATCCTAAATGTACACTATAACTGGCTGAGGGCTTGCTGGTGGTATCTGGGCTGGACACTCGATATATTGCCATTTCATTCCATATAAACATTATTTAGAAGATTATTAATCTAAATGTCAAGGCTGTTGTCCCGTCCAAATTCAAAAGAACCCGTGCAAAAGCCTTGGTTATCATTCAATTCCCATCATCTTCCGGACGCAAGATCCAGGGCTAACCTTGGAGCCTGAGATTCCCTTTTCTAAGGTAGGAATTGTCTGGTACAAGAAGAAAAAGGACTAATGCTTTGCCAAGCAACTTCAGGTAATATGCATACACTCGGCATATCCGTTATGTTTTTGAAGCACAGTATAGGGGTTAGATGAGGACTAAGATATATGTTGAGCATTCTATGAATATCAGCAAAAGGATTAGTGACGTTAAAATAAGCACAGAATTCAGCTGGCTCATCATGGCCAACGCACAGGATACCTAGATATGTCAATACCTAGGTACCTACGATTTCACTGATTATTAAAGCATTTGTTGAGAGCCTATAACGGACTGACTGAGTATGGAGGGATGTATCTGTTGAAAGCCTGAACAATCTGGCACCGTTCAGGAGGCTTACATAGTAAGCAACAAACGGGAAACGTTCAGAAACACCATTAGTATGAGATATCAACAAGGGCCTTTATGAGGCCACAAAGGTGTTCCAAATGATCAAAGATCAAGTGTATGGGAATGGTTTCAGCTGGATAGGATGGAATGCTCCAGCTGATGGGATCTCAAACATAAATAGGAGGCAAATGGATCATGTAAACTAGATTTTATCATCTTCAGTTATCACTTCAATCGGATTACTATTTGCTTCCACTGCTCCGCTTGTTTAGTATTTCAACAGTATATTCAAAGCCTGCCAGTCTGCCAGAACCTCGCCGCCTTCCCAATCAGGTTAGCGTCACAACGCCCAGCAGAGATTTATCCCTTCGCTGAGGCCCTGCTTCCTAGATCAATCGATCTATCTTTTTGCCTCATTTTCTCAGGTACGTTGTACGCTCAATAGGTTATGAGCCCCTGATCGACGTCTGGCTACGCTTCAAACCGTTAGCAGGACTAATCAAAACACCAGAAAAGGATCAATCCTGAGTCAAAAGGACGCCCACGTCCACGAGCACGATAAACGCTTCAAACCGTTCTCTGACACCTATCGATCAAAATAAGTGAACAAGACGCCATAGAGAGTCAGATCTTTGACCTTGACCTTATAACAACAATAATCCTCTCTCCAAGCGGTAGAACGACTCTCGTCGCGAGAAAGCATCGCGGCTAGCACAAGATGGGACCTCAGAGCAAAAACGAGCCACTGAGCGAAATGACCTGATAGCTAAGGGTTAGGAGGCATACTATGGCGCTCCTAATATCCTGAAGAATATACACACCATTATAGGTGACAATGCATTCGGCGGATTAACAGGCGTCAATTATCAAGGTGGAAGGCTCGAGTTTAAGGAAGAGGGGTGCCTGTCAGAGAACGATTCAAAACACAACAAAACGCTATTCTTAAAATGTACACTGGGCTAAATGTTAATGTACCGCAACTACAGATCCAGTCTAGAAGCGAAATAGACCATGCGCCTGCCCATGTGGTACTAGCCACCACAGCCAGCCAGGACCATGACGCAATCATGGACACACCTTAATGTATTGGACGGCTGCGGCTAGGGACGCTATCGTTGGAGAAATGAGGCGAGCAGGACAAGCCAAGGCTGAAGTACACGCAAGACCAGGCCTGTATCGTGATAATAACGATACTCGTGGCTTTTGCTTCATGATACAAGTGAGGTTGCACTTGCACAATACGGCTAAGAGATACGACACCGTTGATCGACGCACTCTCGGGCCAGATAACCTACTACATCGAGGACTATGTTGTCTTGGCCAATTGCTGCATATTACGACCCTGAACGTGAAGTAATCACTGGCATGTGGCATCACTCGACTGAAGATAAGCAGTCACCTAGAACTGGGTTTCTTGCGGAAGCGATGTTGCTGCTATCTAGACCAGGAACAAAAACCGTTCGCGTCTTATACCATTCAGACACCAACCAAGCTACATTAGACGCAAGCGATAACGAAGCTGACATAGTACCTGGCGGGCAAAGGCTTAATATGAGTAGAGTTGCTGAGGACAACACTACGATTTATTATATCAATAAGCAAGAAGATAACTCAGTTTGGTTGCACACACCGGCAAGCAGTCTATTCAAACTGCCAGAACTGCGCAAGCCTGACATCAATGCTATTCAGCAGCAGGGTATGGTGTACTATTTCCTTACTGCTATGGGCCAATACATTAACGAAATCAGCTTCTTACTGGGCAAAGGGCGTAAGCGTACTACTGGAGTGCCTGGAGCAATAGGTGCCATCGACGATTTATTGGCCGGCAGCTTCTCTGAAATGCAAGAGGTGGTTATCGTCACCACTGTTGAGCAAAGGAGAGATGAGTGGAGCATTAGACCTCGTGAACTCATGGTCGCTGCACTAAGTATGCTGAGAGGATTTGGTATTCGCAAGAACACTTTCTACGCGAGCGTGGTGACTACTAGGGACCTGCTAGGTAAACTAACACTGCATGCTGATAAACTGCTCAGGGTTAGTCCCTCCACCTTATAAGACCAAGCTTTCGCCAGTTTTGGTCTTTGGGGTGCAAGGAATCAGGTCAATGACTGCTTTCGGAAATCGCGACCCTCGTGATGGAGGCTATGGGTATGGGTTTGCCATGTCGCCATATCTCTATGCAGAAATGCATGGCTAGCTTCAATATGTAACGCTGAAAGCGCATTTACTATTGCCGACGAGCAGAGGCTAGCTGAAGTTGCATTAATGGTCAAGCACGCTAAGATTGACTTTGGTAATGTCAAGGCCATGTCAGATAAGACTGACACTGTTGTAGGAGCAGATGAATGGTTACCAAATTGGGCAGCTGCTAGCTATCTACGTACGAGCATCTCCGCACTTTCCTAATTGGAATATCCCTAAGCGTGCAGTGGCCAAGAAGCGCAGGGGCAATACTGCTGCCACTGCCACGCTCTAAGTCAGTATGCTGGATATGCAACCTCATATAATGACTGATGTCTTATGCGTGATGAATTATGACTGGGGTGCCTCTAGACTCTAAAGAGGGTACGGAACTGGCTGACGCACTCGCCAAGTATGCAACAGTATCAAACATGAACGTAGTTCTAATGAGAACATCAGTTGGCGTCAACTCTTGGAAGCTAGGCGCATACCAAACGACAGATTCATTAGCGCAACATGTGGAGGATTTAGTATTTACCTACTCTAACGGCACTGCTCTTCGTAATTGGCATAGGTTGCCACAACGATGTTACGTTGAGCAGCAGGCCATTGACGGTGTTGGAGAAGTATGTCAATTGGTGATGCCAACTATGTACAGGCGTGCGGAGAAAATTGTTGACAGGCGAATCCGTCGCACCGGGCGCAATTCAACTCCAGTCACAGAATACCGCGTGCGCTGGAAAGGATACGGTACTGGTGGCAACTAAATATCAGCTTCGTGACGCCGAGGAAGCTGTTGCTGACTATGAGAAAACGCTGGAAGAGCCTGAGCCTACGCCGGCCCCAGTAAAGAGAAAGCGAGGATGACCGCGAAAGAACTTAGTGTCGTTCTTGGATGCCTTCTGGCATCGCGAAACACCATAACTCAATCCCTTACCTTATCGATGTATTCATTATGCTCGCTAGGAAGAGTATCCCTATGTACTGCCTGCTTAAGGTCATCCTGACAGGATTTCTATACCATCCCTTTGATCAGCTACCTGAGAGTCAAAACCAGTAAGCGAAGTTTCTCAGCATTGCTGTCGTTTCTGGGCTGCAAAGTAAGAGTCTAGTGAGCTACACAGATAGCACTTCCAAATAGCAAATATTATCATTTTCTTCCGCCTCACCTCTTAGCTCACTTTCTCATCCCATCTCATTCTCTCACCTCCTCACCCACCATCCTTCTTTTACCACATCCTCTCCAGCGATCGCTCTACCTGAAATTTCAGTTCCAGCAAGCTCTCTAGGTAATGCTTGTTACGAGTTGTCTCGAGTTTCCTGTGACACTTCAATATATTTAAGGATACTGGCACCATTAGACACGGAGATCGAGAGACAGTATTTTATGATACCAGGATCATTATTATTCATCATCCTTTTCAGTCTTTCTATGTTATTCGTGGGTCGGCAAACAACACGCCGGAGACTAAGACCCTGGAAAGGCAAATATGTATCACTAACAAAGCCAAAATGAACGTGATGTTGAGATTACTACATATCAGTATACAAACTAGCGTCACAAACTGATACATAACAAGACCATCTGGACATCCACAAACTCGGTGCAAGCCACAGAGACAGCCTAGGACTTCGTCCTCGGCCCAATATATGACTTCCTCGCCCCGGCAAACCACCAAACAAACGCCACAAGCGTAATAAAGCCTGCAATGACAATGGCATAATTCATGTTCTCGGGCGTAACAGGGTACGAAGGCGGGCAGAACAGGAAGATACTAACGAAGATCGTCCAGACAATGGCAATGTAGTTGATCGGTTTCCGCCATCTCCCCAGGTCGAACGGTCCCTTGGTAATGGGCGACTCACGCTTGAAGAATTGACGCGCGGCAATAACAGTGATGTATGATAAGTCCATCGCTGGAGAGGTGACGCCGAAGATTCCGTCGATTGTCTCTGTGGATCCGAGGGCGATCAAGTTGAGGCAGCAGCAGAAGAATACGACAAGCCAGACGGAGTATAGTGGAGTGAGTGTGGTGCCATTTACGTGGCGGAAGACACTGTTCTTGCTTAATGGGACAAACCAGGGCATTTATCATAGGAATAAATACGTACCCCGACAATGGCAGAGCGCCGTCCCGTGCTAGGGCATAAGCAGTTCTGGTATCTGACAGCATAGCCGTGATACCTGCTTTGCGTTAGAGGATGGAAAAGGGAAGAACTACTCGAAAAAAGGAGCAGCATACCGGTAAAGAACTGCACGATGATGGGCCATACCCACATCGCCAATCCTCCGCTTCGACCAGCAGCATTGAAGAAGACCTGCGCAGCAGGGTTGCCCATAGGCGACGCAAGAATATCTGCGACATTGCCAGCGCAAAATCCAAGAGCGACGTTGAGCAAAAACCCAAAAACCCAGGTAATCAGGACCGCTTGAAAGATAGCTACAGGACCACTAATAGCGGCATTTTTCAGCTCTTCACTCAGATGGGCTGTTGCGTCGTAGTCTGTCATGGTCCATGCTACCGAGAGATATCCGATTAGGAAGGACAAGCCCTTGTTGTTCCAGCCTGAGCCGTCAGTGATGCTTCCAAATACCTCGCTGGCAGGCAACTTGTTTGGAGTGAGCACAAGAATGGCAATTGAAATGGCCACGGAGGCGATGACTGCGGCTCAGGTCAAATTTGAATTCTACTTTCTTTTTTATCTTTTAATTCTGCGAATCACATACTATTAACAGGAGCGAACCAGCGGATGGTTTGACTAAGTGCTCTCGTGGGAATGGAGCATATTACCCCGTGGCATACAAGCACGCCAATACTGACCGCCACGGTAGTACTCGCCGAACTGGGAGAAAGCAGGTTATTCGATAGAATCATTTTCCAAATTTACAGACAGGGTTTGGTAGAAACGTACGGCACATATGTAGGTATTCCATCTTCTCCTACTGACCCCATAGAGACAGCTGCCAGAATCTGGATAGCGTCAGCTAAGTAAGATATACCCAAATCAAAAGGATACATGATTGGCTTTACCATCTGTCCAACTGTGTAAGCAACACTGGCTGCAGCATTAAATAAGTCGTGCATTCTATTGAAATTGATCTTGATTCAACCTACCGACACCCGCTGTTCTGATTTCCAAGGATCAGCGTACTCACGTCAGATAATTGACTATATCACATCAAACTCACTGGCCGAGGAAATTAGACCATCCAATTACCCAAGCCGCCAGCGGCACATATCTCTCAGGGAAAACATTCTTCGTCACGAAGTACATGCCACCGGAGGTTGGATAGGCGGATACAAGCTCCGCAACTAGAAGGTCTCAGACTCAGAATCTTCATTCTAGACAGGGCTATAGGATAGTTATAAAATTCAGAGAGCATAGAGAATACCTGATAAAGCAATGCATAGAGAGAAGAAGGACCCCGAGAACCAGCACCACACGGCCGTCGCAGGTCCACCAGCAGCAAGAGGAGAAGACCAAGTACCGGGCACTACACAAGTCTGTCAGCCTTCCCATTTTGATATTTTGATGGTTGACAGATTTACTACTTACCACTACCAAGAACACCCATGATAGAGACTGCATAAGAAAGGGTTGACATTCGCGTGAACTCCCTACGAAACTCCTACTCCGAGTTAAAAACAGGTGCCCTCGCCTGAGACGGGAGAAAGTGGACAACAAACCTGTTTGTATCCAATTTGTTCCAGCTGATGGTCATCAGTTGAATGGAAGATTTCGCCATTCTCAACACTGTCGTGACTCTTTCGGACGCTGAAGATGGATGGATCCCCGGAGCCAGGGGTCTTCCCTTCAACTTCGAGGTGTGGCTCTGCGATATCTGAAGCCATGTCTAGATCTGAAGAGGACCATTGAATGAGCTGGCTTTTTTCGTTCATGCCAGAAGGTATTCGCCATCCATATAAAGTCACATTTTATCTGGACAGGAGATTGTGTAGAACTTTAGATAGACAACGAGATAGTGAAGATAGTGAGAGATAACAGGAGCGAGCGGTCTCCCGCTGATGACGTCTTCCATCATGAATGCAGGACAATGAAATCCAAACAAAGAAATCCGGGGTGCAGGGGTTCGACGCATTCCAGTGTAGATACTGGGTTGATATCGTATAGTAAGTACTACCATACATATGGCGGTGGCGTTATCAGCGATTCGCTCGGTGCGCTAGGAGCGACATATGCGAGAAATGCGCCGTTCTGGCCTTCGTCTCACTTACTAAGAATTCAAAGTTTGGAAAAATAGTCACAATGCGTTATTTGGGGCAGAAAACACTAGAAACCTTGGGTGGCCGA
The DNA here is from genome assembly GCA_023625875.1 of Trichocomaceae sp. PYS4502. Taxonomy (NCBI): domain Eukaryota; kingdom Fungi; phylum Ascomycota; class Eurotiomycetes; order Eurotiales; family Trichocomaceae; species Trichocomaceae sp. PYS4502. The sequence continues at coordinate 71,347 of JAMAFX010000076.1, forward strand.
TGGGTCGTCCGTTGGACACATTGCAGGTGACATCGGTTGGATAAATGAAGCGTACTCAGTCGAGCAGGGATGTAGCACGATGAAGGGCAGAAAAGCCGATAGACAGCTACCTAGGTAGGTGGAAAACTTTATTATTGGCCATGCATCTGGAAGCCGGGTTGGTTCTGTTGGCATTCTTTGTGGTTGCGACCTGGATCAAGCAAACCCGAATAGAAAAGTTGTCACCATCTCCATCAATAGGATCTTCGATTTCGGCGGATTCTAAAAATGCCATTACACAAATAACGCCATTGGAGCATTTCAATGTCGAGACGACAGAACCGTACCCTTACCGGCCATGGAGTTCAGGCAAATTCGCCATGACCATGGGCATCCAAAAGGTGCCGGCGGAAGAATGGCTCACCCTCGACCAGCGCTACATCCCCGAACAAGCACTCCGACGAAAATTGTTGGCCGAGCACCATGATGAGGTGATGCAAATCTTGCCAGGCTCAGAATCTGCATGCGAGGAAGTCCTCTCGATGGTGGTGTCGTATCTGACGCAGCGCTATCCGCATCTCTTCTACCATCCGCCGGGGGAGCCGGATCTTGTCTACAACAGCCTGACCGAGCAGACGTTCAGGATTGTGGCTCCATACGATACGCCACCGTTGGAAATTGCCGCCCAGCTGGCTATGGAGGATATCAATATTCTGTACCCGGGGTTCGGCGAGGATCCGGAGCAGCATTATCTGTAAGTGATAGGCATCTTTCTAATCGAACCTCGGGAGGGCATACTGAGACAACATCTGCGACAGGGTAGCCAGCTATAGTATGGCCCCGGCAGGCTGGGATCTACGAGAGCGTATAGGGTGGCCTCTGTGGAAAATCCATAGCCCAGTTCCCATGTGGCAGGAAAAGCTACAGCGGTCCGTAGAAAGGTGAGAATCGTGTATACAAGTCTATATAACAGCACACCGGTGGCCTATGCTCATTATTGTCGCCCACTGGATGCAGGTATTTCCATAAAATGAAAACAGACGAACTTATTGCACGCCACAATTTCTTCGTGCAAACCGACGACGTTCTGTTCCAGCAAGTGCCCTTCGCCCAAAGTCTCTCGGAACCGCCCAAGATCGAAGATCTTCGAATCAGACATGAGCGACAAACGTTGCGTCGTTTGCCGCGTACCGGAGCGATTTTGTTCTTGGTGCGCACTTACATCATGCCCGTGACGGACTTGCGCAATGATCCGGACAGCCTGCGGGCATTTCTGTCTTCAGTGCGTGCAATGCCGCCCAATATGGCAAAATACAAGGGTCGACCGGTCTGGGGGGAGGTTGTGGAACGATGGTGTGCAGAGATTCTGGATGAGTCAGTTGTCTAGGTATAGCGATATGCGTGGTTGTCGATTTACCAGGCTGTTTGGTCTCTTAGTATAGGGCTGGAAAAGCAACCCTACTCAAATTGCCAAAAACGGCATCCACGCATATTCGTGGTGCTGGTCTCCTCCATACGTGCAGATACCGACTTGGTCCATTGTTGTGTACCTCCTACAAAGATCTAAAGATTTTTTGCATATACAGTTGAACTTGGCTATAAGGTAGGGACGTCCTCTCTAGATCTATATTAATCTCAGCTTAAATTGTTTTAACATAGGAGTGAAGAGTACTCCGAAATATAAAATTTATATTACTAGAGTGCTCAATCTCAATATCTCTAAATTAAAGTTGTTCCTGTGTATATTGACTTGGATCTTGAGAGGCATTGCGATCATTATATCCAGATTCGACACCAGTATTGTACCTATTGTGTGGAGTGACGAGGTATAGTTAGCCCTAAGCTGGAAAGTATGAATGAGAAGCGCTCTCCAACTCCGTCTCCCATAGCTCATATTTCTCATAACAAGAAGCATCAAATTAGTCACCTTCTTCGGACAACGATTAACTATTATGGCGGTATGACCAGTCTAGTATACTAAGATTAAGTATAACAATACAATATCCTAACCCCTCCGGATGTCGGATGCGATTCCTGGTATTCCAAGGTTTCGTGCTAGCAGAGTAAAATGACTGGTAGACGGCCGATAGGATAAACGTCCATAACTAGTGGAGATTGGTCTGGTTTCCTCTATTGGTCGCCGTGAAAGATGTATCCATAGAACCATGGTTCCATGAAGGCCTAAAACATGAGCTGTGTTCAAAGCTGGGGCTGTATTTTCCCCAGAAGCGCTGTTGCCGCTGTAAATAAGTAAAGGTTACACGCAAAGATAGGCAGATCTGGTCTTTAAAATACGCCATTGCAGGCCGCCTTTTTGCTGGACATGAAAGACCTTCAACATCATGAATGTGTCTAAGTATAAGGAGAGTACGGCGCCGCGGGCTCGTATCCAACGCCGTCGAACTGGATGCTTTACTTGCAAGAGACGCCGGAAGAAGTGTGACGAGACGAGGCCGGAATGTAAGATTGTCTGTCTAAGTGTTTACTGAATAAGCAAAGAAGAAAAGTGGTAATGAGATTGGCTTCGCAGGTGACTCCTGCCGGAAAGCCGGTTATATCTGTGAAGGTTACCCAATTCTCACACATTATCACGTGCGTCCAATGAGTTCAGATACTCAAAAGGCACTAGAACAAACAACAGCATCGCCGTCATCACCGTCTGTATCACTGCCCTTGCATAACTTGCGTCTAAATAGTACTCCCCAGTTTCCCATGCCGGATGGCTTTGTCTCTGTCATGAGCCCGTTAAACCAATTATTCCAACTGGAAGGAAATCTCGAGTCAGAATTGAATTTCTTCCCAGATGTGGGTGTTACTCCAAGCAACGACACAGAGGAGCTGTCAACTTACGAGTCCTCCGAAACCGTGGACAGTAGAGTAGCCCGTATAGCCTCGTTCTCGATGCCACCGAGTGTGCCGTTCCTAATCAACGGGATTGAGTCTCGGAATGAGCATCGATTCTTCAGGCATTTCACAGACGTCACATCACGAGTCTTGACGTTGTCAACCGACCAGGACAACCCTATACTGTCCGTAGTCCTTCCTCGAAGTCTGCAAGATCCTATGGTTCTCAAATCAGTCATATGCCTGGGAGCATCGCATTTAATGAACCATTTGGAGCCGGATTCGAGCGAGACTATGGGGCTTCGCGCAGACAAACAACGCTTATTACACCAAGCAGAGCAGCAGCAGACAATGCGAGCTTTTTCTTTGGAAAATCTTCAGCAAGGAAGTAACCAAAAGACTACGGAGCTGGAAGCCGTACTGATTAGTGCCTTACTTCTGTGTCTCTATGAAATTTCAGAGGGAAACGGCAACGGATCCTGGAATCTACGCCTCAATACTGCTAGGGATCTTGTTCAGCATGCTCTAAGAGAGGAGAAGGAATCTAGTTCAATCAGTGAGACAATGCATACGGAAGATGATGTGCAGGATGATGACGATGACGACGAAGACAATGAGGAAGAAGAAGAGACTTCACTGTCTAGGTCCTTCATGGATTTAGACATTAATGACTTCCTGTTGCAATTTTTCGCATACCACGATGTCTTTGCCAACGTGACAGTGGATACATATCTAACAGAGGATAACGAGCCCCGTTTCTCTTCCTTGCTACAGAGCCCCTACTCTTTCAAATACGGATTGAAGCACAACCAAGTGCACATGCTGGGAGTCAACGACGGCTTGTTTGACCTTATCTCACGCATTGCAGCATTGCGCTCTTACTCTATGGGCGGCCACGTCCGGTCTGCCATTGTCATTTCGCAAGCAATCGGAATCTGGCAAGACCTCGACAGTTGGCGGCCGCCGAGCACCACGCCTCCTCTTTCAGAGGATCACATGAAGACTTACGACGCCTATATCACGGCGTTATTCACATGGCTGTTCTCCATCATCTACCCAGAGAACATCCACGACGAGAAAGTACAGACAATGGTGCGTCGAGGGACCCAGAGCCTGGTATCAATCGAGCCATCGGGATTGTACTCATTCCTTCTCTTCCCGCTTTTGGTCCACGGGGTGTCTAGCATCCAGACGGAGGATCGAAATGCGATCCTGATGCAGTTTGATAAAGTAGAAGCGTTTAGCAGGCTAGGCAATATCCGCCTCTGTCGGGTTGTCGTGCAGAGATCTTGGGAGGCTTACGACAACGGGGGGAAGAGAACGTGGGATTGGATTACTTTGATGCAGCTGGCAGGCATAAGTGTTCCAGTTACTTGATACGATGTGCTGTATATAAAAGTCTTCTAGTTGATAGTTAGGTAACTACTTATAAATCATCTAATTTGCATTTCAAAAGATATACCTAGTCCAAGCTACCATCATTCTTCAACACATATCTATATCTCGCCTCGCCTCTCAGCTGTTTCTGCACAGCTTCAGAACACTTACTCATCGGCAAGACCTCTACCCAAGACTTAATGCCATGCCTCTCAGCAAGATCCAGCATTTGCAGAACCTCCTTCTTACTCCCCGTATTGGATCCTCTCAACGCCGCATTGGTCCCAATCATCAACGTAGGAGGCAAGCTAGGCAAATCACTCTCGGGGATCCCAACATAGACCAACGTGCCACCCACATCCAACAGTCCAAGATACTCAGCCAAGGGCATCTCCTTCGAAAACGAGGTGCAAACAATCAAATCCAGACTCCTCTTATACTCTGGCAGAGCATCCAAAGTGATAAACTTCGAAGCCCCCATCTTCAGCGCATCTTCCTTCTTGCACGACGTATGCGAAATGGCAGACACTTCTGCCCCGAGTGCAGCGGCAAATTGAAGCGCCAAATGCCCCAGTCCGCCAATGCCAATGATGCCGACTCGGCTGCCTTTGGTGACCTTGTTCCGGACCAGAGGAGAAAAGACGGTCAGACCGGCGCAGAAAAGAGGACCGACGATGGATGGGTCAAGAGGCTTGGGCACGGGGAATGCAAATCTCTCGTTCACACGGACGTAGTTCGCATATCCTCCCCAGGAGCGAGTCCCGTCGCTGTATGTGAAGTTGTATGTTTCTACGAGATCAGGCTAGTCCTCGCGTCAACGCTATTCAGCTCCACCTATTTCCCAGGGTGCTTACGCAGTATTGCTCCAGACCTTCCTTGCAGTACCTACAATCACCGCAACTCCATGAATTCGCGCCAACTCCAACGGTATCACCGACTTTGAAAGAAGTCACTTTGGCGCCGACGCGAGCGACCCTGCCAACGATTTCGTGGCCAACGACGCTAGGATAGAGAGTTCCGCCCTGGGGAGTTGCTGTTAACATGCGAACATACATAATCGAAGTATGGTCGAGAGACAAGGAAGGGAAAATGTACCCATCCTCCGCTCAGCGTATGCAAATCCGAGCCGCATACTCCGCAGAAGTCGATTTTTATATCGACATCAAACTCGTCAAACGTTTTGGGTTGGAATTTAAACTATTCTACTTCGGTTATTCAGTAGGATGAATAATAAATGCAATAAATCATACCTTCTCCAGATCTGTCCATTTCTCCGCTGACTTTGCTCCGTATCCGGTAAAGAGTTCTGGAACTGCAGCCATCTTGATGCACAAGATGTGAACTTGGTGATTCAAAATGAATTTCTGATATCCGTCGAATGAATCATATATTTGTGATACCCTGTCTCCGATAACCACGGCCAGGCTTTTGAGGCCGCGCATATCGCGCATCCGGCGCACCGCGAGTTTAGGGCTAGATCATATCAGCTACTGTATCGTGATAATAGTCTTGTCGACTACATTCACCACAAGATCATTAACTAGGTAATTGAGCGTTTGGATGGACTTACATCTATATATTCTTCCTGGCTAGACGTTGTAGTCAACGAATTGGTCAATTTCTTATGATTCCAACCGGCAACATGACTTCACTTCACCCCCTCACTGCGCTGACAGCAGACGAAATCGTGTTGACATCGAGCTTGATCCGTGACATCCACGGAGAAAAAACCAAACTGCATTTCAAGGGCATCAGTTTGCACGAGCCCCCCAAAAGTGAGGCTTTAAAGCATCGCATTCACAGCCAGTCTCTGCCTCGCAAGGCATGGGTTAATTACTATATCGCCGGATCAGTAAGATATCACCCAGCAATTAACCCCAATACGAATTCTCCAATTTAGGTGTCAGATAATAATAACAATGATGATATGGAAAGCCGTTATTTTACGAAACTATTGTCAACCTAACCTCCAGCACGGTCGAGAGTAACAAGCAAGTCCCGGCGGATTTTCACGGCCCGTGCGATGATGAGGAGATTACCAGAGTCGAGAAGATAGCTCTGGCAGACCCAAGAGTGCAGGCTGAGATTGAGAAGCTGCAACTCCCCGAGGGGGCAACAGTCGTATGCGATCCGTGGATATGGTGTGTTTCTCTACCTATATAGAAAGGACTGCATTAACATGAATATTTGCTCAGGGGAGCGGATGGAGTGGATGACTCTGTTCGTCAATATCAGGTAATCTACCTATCCCAAGAATATTCAGCAAGCAAATCGATGATAACGAAATAATTGAGGAAAGTGCTTTTTATACATGCGAGACCCCAAAAACAGCAATCAGCCAGACAGCAATCACTACGCATTCCCACTGAGCATCTGCCCAGTGCTCAACACGGTGACAATGAAAGTAACAAGAATCGAATATCTGCCCACCGGCACTGGATGGGAAGTCAAGCAACCACAGCCCGTTCGCTCCTCCATTGAGCCAAACGAGTACATCCCTGAATTGAACACACTGCGCAAGGATTTGAAGCCGCTCCGGGTCATTCAGCCGGAAGGCGCCTCCTTCACCGTCGCAGGTGATGTTGTCCGGTGGCAGAAATGGGAATTTCGGCTCACATTCAATTACCGCGAGGGCATGGTGTTGCATGAGGTTTCGTATGATGGGAGGCCGTTGTTCTACCGTGTGTCTTTGAGCGATATGACGGTTCCGTATGGTGAGTGTCACGCACATGATACTGCAAACCTACCTAGGCAATAAGCAGTATACATAGAACTGATATCGTCCTCGAATACAGCCGACCCTCGTGCCCCTTTCCACAAGAAACAGGCATTCGACCTTGGAGATACCGGCGCGGGACTTACAGCAAACGACTTACGTCTGGGCTGCGACTGTCTCGGTTCGATATACTACAAAGACGGGCTCATTGCCGACGACGAAGGCCAACCCAAATGGAAACGCAACGCAATCTGCATTCACGAACAAGACGCCGGTCTACTATGGAAACATACCAACTACCGGACGAACCGTGCTGCGGTCGTCCGGAACAGAGAACTGTTCAGCCCCCTCACTCGTCTTCCTCCACTGATAGTGCTTAGAGAATAGTATTGATTAGGCAGCTGACTATCCACACAGAGTCCTTCAATCAATCCTCACGGTCTCAAACTATGAGTACATCCTCGCTTTCGTCCTCAACCAAGCAGGCGAGCTCACCTACGAAGTACGCGCGACGGGCATCCTATCCACGCAGCCAATCGACCAAGGCATCTCCGTTCCATGGGGCACCGTCGTGCACGACGGCGTACTGGCAGTCTACCACCAGCACATTCTCTCCCTGCGCATCGATCCAGAGCTCGACGGCGACATTAACAACCGCCTCGCCTACGAGGAAGCGCACGCTATCCCAGACGATCCCAAACTCAACCCGCACGGAAACGCCTACACTACCAGCAGGAGCATTGTTCAGGTCTCTGGTGGATACGACCTGGACCCGAGCAAGAACCGCGTGTTTATGATTGAGAATGCCCGGAAACAGAACCCCATCAATGGGAAGAATGTCGCTTATAAAATCCAGGTTCCGCCTTTCCAGCCTCTGTTGGCTTCGCGGGAGTCATTCCATTATAAACGTGCCGAGTACGTCCCCTCTTTACCAAAGTGTACCTAAGTTTAGTCTGGGGGGAAAGAAAGCTGACCAGTGTCAAGCTTTGCCGACCACGCCATCTACGTCTCCAAGCATCCGTCAGCCACAACTACATGTAGTAGTAGCGCTGACGGCGGCGATGGCCACGAACTCTTCGCCGGCGGACAATATACCAATCAAAACCGTCTGACGACCGGAGTCCGGAAATGGGCTGGACGAAAGGACGACATCTCAGACACGGATATTGTGGTCTGGGTGCAGTTTGGCCTGCAGCACATTCCTCGAGTTGAAGATTTTCCCGTCATGTATGTATACATTTCTTTCTCTCTGTGTCTCCTTCTTGAAGGGAATGTATGATGATGATGGAGATCGACTAAGTTTTGTTATATATATACAGGCCGGCAGAAATCATTCGAGTTTCACTGAAACCAGTCAACTTTTTCACCAAGAATCCCGCTATCGACGTGCCGCCATCAACGTGAGTCTGCTTGTACATATAAAAACATTTCCAATTCCATGCCAGGCTAATCATGCTAACATCTGCAAAGCCAAGAATTCAACCAATCTGTGAAACTAAGCACGACTTGTGAAGCCCATGCCTTATAGGTTATAATCAAGGCAGAATAAATTGGCAGTTACACGATACTTTCAAGTATCTAAATCAGCTTCGTACTGGTTTTCAACTTAACAAAGTAAGGATAGCGTGATAGGGCTTGGCTTCATTCGTCAGGGTAATGGGACGAAATCAAACACCTGAATTCCCGGGTTGTCCAGTGAATACATTAGAATAAAAGGAATACCTCACTATAACCTCGGAACACTGCATAATAGGAGAGGGTCATGGAAAGACCATGCAGAGGTTGAAAATCTCAATTTCATATATCTATCAGAGATACATTTATATAGACATCTCATCTCATGCAGTTTGCAGAACTATCCAATCCACAGATTTGCACATGAAATACCAACGCAGCTACCTAGACGGGCATAGCAATATCTCTATATAAAGGGGGAAAATCACTTGTACTTTTGTATAAACTCCGCATGAAACTTCGTAATCCGATCCACCCATTCAGTGCCCGGGGCCAAAAACGTCGTGCGGAAATGCAGCGTGCCCTCCTTCTGACCAAAGCCAGAGCCCGGCACGACGCATATCCCCGTTGCGTCTAGCAGCGCGAGACAGTAGAATTCGTCTGGTTTTTTACCGGCGCTCTCGGCGGCTAGAAGCGCCTTGGGCGGGAGGGTTATGGTTGGGAAGAGGTACATGGCTCCCTGGTATTCTTAGAATTTTTTTCTTACGAAGGCAAAAAGAAAGAAAGAAAGAAAGAAAAGGAGAGAAAAGAACAAACCTGCGGCTCCTGGCATTGAACTCCCTCCATCTTCTGAAACGCCTCGTACAATGCCGTCGCGCGTTGACGCAGCCCATCTTTGATGCCATTATATTCCTTGGCATACAGCTCGTAACTGGGCTCGCCTTTCTTGGGCGGATTCACCATCAGTTCCACCAAACACTGCCCAATCACAGACGGACAGAGCATGATGCTAATAAACTTGTAAATTTGCGCCTGAACCTCCGGGTCAAAGTTGACCAGCTCAAAATAACCGCCACGATGGCCACATTCGCCCACCATGCCCTTGGATACACTATGCAACGAGGCCAGCTCGAGTTTGTCATATTTACCGGGGAATTTGTGCTGCAGTTGGCCCAGTCTCTTTTTGAAGGATGTGAATTCGCCCACAAATACATTCGTCTGGTACACTTCGTCTGCTATGACGACCAGGTTCTCCTCGAGGGCAAGGTCGAGGACGTCTTTGATATCCTCCGGGCTCAGACTTGCACCAGTAGGGTTTCCAGGGTTGATAACCACAATGGCGCGGACGTCGATGTTATGGCGTTTCGCGGCCAGTACCGACTCCCGGATGGCGGTCACATCCGTGCCCCATGCCTTGCCTTCTTCCAGATAGTACGGCACGCACTGGGCATCCAAAAGAGCCAAAGTGGCCGTGTACAGAGGATACTGCGGAATGGGCACTAGCACACCGCTCGACTTATCTGCGCAAATCACATTCAGCAAAGTGTTCACGCCCGAGGACGCACCGCCAGTGAGATACAGGTTCTTGGGATCCGTGGCAAACCCGTCACGATCCTCGATGAACCTGGCGATACTCTCTCGGATCGCGGGCACTCCCTGACTATGACTGTAGGCGCCCACAGTCTGGACGCCCTTGAGCAAAGTCCTTGCTCGGTCGATTACGTCCTGCTTATATCCAAACGCGGATTTGAGCACGTCTTCCTGCTCCAGGAGGGCCGGGTACTCGAGCAGACTGAGCACCTGCCGGAAAAACGTCATGGGTTTCTGGTCGAGTTGCTGCGGGTTGCCAATGTTGGCGAAGATCACCTGGTCGAAGGGGAGGGACTTGTCGCCCTTTTGCAGGCGTTCTAGATACTCGTCAGCCTTGGAGGCTAGTTCTCCGCGCACAGCGTACTGGGCGTCTCGGACCTCGGGCCGGATATTGTCGATTGTGAGTCGGTGTGTAGCCATTCTGGCGGTGGTCGAGGAGAATTGTCTCAGTTGTCTTCGTCTTCCTATGCGTGTGAATTGCCGAACATCAGACTTTACTCATACAATATATGTATATATATACACGCTCATCATATCCAGGGAAGACTGAAACGAGACAGGAGCAGCACATCCTGCCCCCATCTCCCCAGGATTCCTCCGACGAATAGTTGCGCGATCTCCACGCCTGAGCTGATCTAAGTGTGGGGTTAGGGAGCAACGAGTGGATCAGACGTATTGAGAATGCAGGATCATGAAATTAAGCAGAAAGACAGAAAGCTAAAAAGGATGGTGCGTTCGTACCGGAGTATAAAGTGCGCGCCTGCAGAAACTGGGGTGCGCATCGTGCTGGCGGCGAGCCGGCCAGAAGCCGGAGGGCAGAGACAGGAGGCCTGTAAGAAGGCATGGTGCAGTGTCTGTCTCTGTTCTATTCTCGTCTGTTCTCTCCTCTTTTCGTATTTGTGAATGATGTGCTATACGGAGCTGAGAGGAGAGAAGTTGGGGAAGAGGGAAGTAAGACGTCCGTCCTGACTCACTCGGTGGAAGCCGAACTTCAAGCTTCAAGCTGATTGGTGGCCGATAGTCATTCCGCGGAGTCTCGCGCTCTCCGATTGGTGGATTGCTCACTTTCACTACTCTAGGCCCATAGAGCAATATACGGTGTAGATGTACGGAGTATAGGAGTCTACAAAAGAAGAAAGTAACTACTCGATGCTTGTATTATTCTATGCATAGGCTCATCTAACTGCGTGACTAGCCACGCACTAGCTGCGCTCGCTTCCTCGCAGTCGCACAGCCTGCCCATACTTCTGCAGCTTCGTGATCAGCGCATCGCCCTGTTTCACCAGGTCGGCATACTGCTTGTTCTTATCGTCTGGCCGGTTGGTTTCGATGACGCCGTTCACCCGGTCCATCGTGCAGGATATCCGCTCCGCGGCGATGAACTTGGCAAGGTCCCTAGATGAGGAGAACGCGGTTAGACTGGAAATGATAGGTTATGGATGTAGAAGATCATACTTGTCGAGAAAATCTACCGTGACGCCAAAGTCACTCGCCATGCTCTTCAAGCCCACAACCCGATAGCTCTGCAGCAGCTGCTGGTACCCCCGTAACCGCATCTCACGAACAAACCAGGCACGGTGCTCAAACAGATAGCGATCCTGGCTGAGGAAGGTGTCCTCCACCGAGGCAAGCGCAATGAAGAACGACCGGTAGTTGCCGTTGTAAAGACTGCTGACAAGATTGGCAAGCCCCGAAAAATCAATGGGCCGCTCGGACTCAGCCTGAGCGCCGGATCCAGTCCCCAAGGTGGTCAGGTTGACAGCTGTTGAGGCTGTCGCTGGCGTGGTGCTAGAGGCATCCTTCATTTCCTCATCGCCAGCACCAGGCCCCGAGGAGATAGCGCCGGTCAGGGCTGATATCCTATCTTCTCCCTCTCCGAGGATGGCTTTGATCTCCGGAGCATCGACCACCTTGGCCTTGAAGTCGACCCGCTTGAGGGACAGGGAGCCCGCTAGGACGGCGTAGATGACGAGGGAAGAGTAGCTGCAGAGCTCGTAGCTCGTGAACGTAGATAAACTATCAAGGAGGAGGGGCGCTGCTAGGTTGTAGGAACGAACAGTGAGGAGATGGAGCCCTTTGTAGGCCTTGAGTCGATTTCTGCGATCCCAGTCCCCGCCGCTCTCGACTAGTGCATTTGCACGGTCTATTGTATTCTTCACAAATACCTTGTCGCCGAAGAACAAACCCACACGGATCATAGCCAAGACAAGGTCGATTTTTGTGCCCAAGATGCTTGTCTTTTCCAACACGGCTTCGTAGGTTTGGATAGCTTTGTCCTTTGTTTCAATGAGCACGAGGACGATAACTGCAACTGCCAAGAAAAAATAAAATAAAGCATACCTTATCGCCCACTCGGGCCCAAAACTCTGCACGCTTTCCTTGAGCAGCTAGCACCTCTGTGTCGCCGGCAGCCTCGGCGGCTTCCTCCTCCTCCTTCTGATACGACTCCAGCTCCTTCCCATTATCCTCTTTTAACGTGTCGTATAGCTTCTCGTCCCAAGGAAAGCTGATCTTCTGCGAAAATTTCCGCTTCGCAAGCAGGTTGGATGTGATGACGGGGCGGATGGCGCCGTTCGTCGGTGGCTGTTGTGGAACACCTTCGCCGGAGTTGTTCAGGATGCCTTCGGTCGGGTGTGCGAGGTGGCGGTAGAGGGGGGCCATTTTATGTTCCGAGATGGCATTCTGCAGTCTTTTGAAAGAGGTCTGTTGGATGGTAGCAGCACAGGATGGATTCGAGAGGTTGAAGATATCCTGGGCCAGCGACAGGTCGGGATACTTGGCGAATTGTGGATCGGCCATGGTGGCAGATTAAACGTGCCAATGGAGGGGAGGGAGGACTAAAAAGGCAAGTGTAATGACGAGTGGAATAGGCGAGATGGATATGTTGATGTTGTTGATGTTGTGGTTGTGGTTGTGGTTGTGGCAGCTCGAGTTGGAGCTTGCGGCAGGAGCTCTGCGGGATGGAGTTTTTCCGTTCCGGAGGCCTCAGGCTAACATCATAGAAGCATCGTATATGTAGTAATGTACATACAAAGGTGCAGATTCTTTGTCGTCTGTCATCGCTGCAGCCACTGAATCCACCGCATCCACGGACAGACCAGCCTTGTAGGTATCCTGGACTCAGAGAGCATCTGATTTATGCAGCGGCAAACTTTTGTTTTCCTCGCTCCAACACGCCGTTGCATATGCTATATAGTATATACCACGACAAAAGAGATACGCAAGGACTAACACAAGCAATTGCAGTTAGCTGTTGGATTTCTGCTGCATAGACTACGTGACTTCTAAATGCAATCTGGCGTGGACTTCGGCGCATAAATTAAAGCTTCGAGAACCTGAACCAAAACTCCCAGGGTCTTATGCTTTCACTGTCTCGTGCCTGCGAGAGCAGCGGCGATTGGTCCATACCTATACTACTGCTAGTAGTATCATACTATCATTAGTATGTACTCCGTACGTACTCCTACGTATAAAAAGAAAAGAAAAACGCCAGTCTGGGGATTGCGTTTTTGCGGGCCGAGCCCTAAAAGCTTAGCCATGATCCATTGATAATTTGATATCAATTTATAGAGCCAAACCAGAGATAGAATATATGTTCACTGTCAAGGTAATCAACATGGAGATGATTCTCAGCAGATGCCAGGAGCAGCTCGTATAATTAATCAATCATCAATGATGATGGTGGACCAACTAGTGGGGACGAAAATTTTCCTGCGAGCAATCTACCTGGTCCTCTAGTCCTAACCCGACTCCTAACCTAACTACTTACTACGTATACAGACACTACGGAACCACGTATCTCTAGAGTATTCTATCGGCATGTTTACTAGCACATAGTTTGTGATATGGGTCTTGGCCCCAGCTGTGTTTGCGCTGAGTGGCCGCCAGCCAGCGCTAACAGGCCCTAGTCCAGCAGTGTTGCAATCAAATTTTTCTTATTTTTCTCTCTTCGATAACAGCCGCCTTTGTGCAGTGTGCACTGGACCCTACATAGCAATACTACGTATGTGCATCTCGAGATTGGCCTGTTGGATACTGCGTACGGAATAGCCTGCTGCGCAAGATAAGCTGCAAGGCGCATGCGCTTATAAGAAGCTCCCCACCCCCGACCACCTTAGACCCAGGACTTCTTGAATTATTTTTTTCCTTTTTAACTGCATCAGTACGTAGCAATTGTACACTGTACATATCACAGCCATGTCGGACGCCATCGCCAGCCCGGATGTCGCTGCGCAGCCCGACTACGAAAAGCATCCCGAGGCTCTGCAGCCGCAGGATGTTGACGATGTCCCTCTCGATGCGCTTCCCAAATCTCGCTGGGAGCGGTCCTGGCCGGTGATTGCATGCGGTGCTGGTCTTTTCTCTGACGGCTACCTGAACGGAGTGCGCCTTCTAATCCTTTTTCTTTTTTAAATTAAAAAAAAAATTCACGGTAGGAAATATAGGTAGATCTAACTAGTGCAGGTCATCGGCTTCGTCAACACCATGCTCAGTGACATCTACCCGGTAACATACGAGAACTCCACGGCCAGCCAGAACGTCACGTCCATTGCGTTCGTGGGAACCGTGCTGGGCCAACTCATCTTTGGCATCACCAGTGACTACTGGTCGCGTAAATGGTCGCTCTTCATCGCGACCTGCATTCTCATCGTGTTCGGTGCGCTGTGTGCCGGTGCCTACGGCGCCGGAGACAGCCAAATCGGCCTGTTCGATGCCCTGACAGCCTATCGTTTCTTCCTGGGCATTGGGTTAGGTGGTGAATATCCAGCCGGCTCTGTGGCTGCCGCCGAGAGCACGGGCGAGCTGAAGTCTGGCCATCGTAACCGTTGGTTCATCTTCTTCACCGATTTCATGATTGATGCTGGATACGTCGTGTCGGCGATTGTGGCTACCATTGTGGTCGTGGCGACCTCGGAACGCCATCTACGTGCTGCATGGCGCATCTGTCTCGGTATCGGTATTATTCCTCCTCTGAGTCTGCTGTACCTCCGGTACAAGCTGAATGAGCCGGAGGAGTTCAACCGGGAGCGCATGCACAAATACCCGTACTGGCTGATTCTGAAGTAGGTTATCCTCTGTTCGAACATGACATTACCTAGGTATATACCTTTCAGGCTAACGTGTTATAGATTCTACTGGAAACGTCTGGTTGGTCTTCTGTTGCTGCGTTTTTCCTAAGGTAGATAGTTAACACCGCACAGCTCGTCGTCAGCTTAATCTGGTTCACCTACGATTTCTCCAGTTTCTCTTTCGGCATTTTCTCGTCCAAGTGGCTCAACATCATCATTGGCGACTCCGCTCCCATGTGGCAGAGCTTTGCCTGGTCCATTCTCACCTACACCTTCTATCTCCCGGGCTCCTTCGCCGGTGCGTTTTTGAGTGATATCTACGGGCCCAAGCAGACCCTCGCATGGGGCGTGTTTTTGCAGGGCGTCGTTGGATTCATCATGACTGCTGCGTACAAACAGCTCGCCACTCCAGAATATGTGGCTGCTTTTGTCGTTGTGTTCGGGTGAGTGTCACGTTTATCCTGATCCTTAGGCTAGTATTTTAATCAGTTTCTGGCTGCAGTATCTTCTCTGCCCTCGGCGAGCTTGGCCCCGGCGACAACATCGGTCTTGTTGCGTCCAAGAGCTGTGCCACGGCGATCCGAGGCCAATACTACGGTATCGCGGCGGCCATGGGCAAGATTGGCGCTTTTGTCGGCACGTATGTGCTGCCCGTTGCGCAACGGAATGCGCCCAATCCAACGCGTGCTGGACAGGATCCGTTCATCATCTCCAGTTCTCTCTGCATTTTCACTGCGGTTATCTGCTGGGCTTTTATTCCGAACATTGGACAGGTATCTCTCTCTTTCTCTCTTTATCTTTTTCTGTCTTCAGTCGCAGATGCTTTTGCTAAACTTGCTTCTCATATAGGACACGATTGCCGTGGAAGATGTGCGTTTCCGTGAGTATCTCGAGGCGAATGGATACGACACGACGACCATGGGCACTCGGGTTGAGCAGGCTGCTCCGTCCGAGTAGTTGCATGAGATAGTAAAAGCACTAGTGAATAATGCATCAAGTCGTATAAATATCAATGAGTCATTATTACGGTGTAACTTTGTATATGTACATGTAGAGTGCTGGTACGTAGTAACTATAGTATACGGAATCGCCCGTCGGTCAACCTCGGCTCAAGCCTCAGGCTCTCAGGCCTCAGGCGCTCCTCGGTCAATGACCTCAACGTCAGTCCAGTCACTTCAGTCTCTCACAGTCGTTTATCTGCTGGTCATCTCAGATAAATAATAAACATCGACACTGACATTGGCATACTGTCAACAGTGAACACTGAACATCAAACAATATCCACCATGGTCGCGGACGCCCTAGTCTACCACCCCTCGGTGGCTCACTATCTGCGCTTCGTCGCAACCACCGGTGCGTACCCTATAAATTACCTAGTCATCATTATGATCAACAACAACATGCTAATACAAGCAAACAGCCGGCCGCGACAAAATCCTCCGCACAATCCAGTACTTCTCCCGTTTCTACGCCTGGTACCTCTTCCGCACCAACAAGCCCCAATCCGCCATCGCGCCCTGGGAGCTCCTCAAGAAACACTTCGCGCTAACCCGCAAAATCCTGCGCGCCGGCAAATTCGTCGAGCACCTGAAAGCCGCCTCCGTGGCCTTTGACAACAAGAAGAACGCCTCGGCAGACGCCGTATTGGCGAATCTGACGGTCGGCCGCCAGCTGGGCTATGCGGGTTATTTGACGCTGGACTCGGTTGTGTTAGTGGACGCGTTGGGGTTCCGCAAGTTGGAGAGCGTGAAGAAGTTGCAGGAGTATTCGTCGCGCGCGTGGTTGTCCGGTCTGGTGTGCAGTGTGCTTGCGGGCGTGTACACGCTGTACCGGCTGCAGGAGAGGGAGAAGGGGATTGATAGGAAGGAAGGGGAGGGTGTTGTGGAGGCGAAGAAGATTGAGCGGTGAGTCTATCTATCTATCTATCTATCTTCTATACATGTATAGAGGGATGCTAATTTTTTCATCAGCGAACGCGTTGCCGCGCGCATCCAGCTCGTCTCTGATCTGTGCGATCTGACCGTCCCCGTGTCGGCTCTGGGATACGTCAAGCTCGACGACGGCCTGGTCGGTATTGCCGGGACTATCAGCTCGTTGATTGGGGTGTGGTCTGCCTGGAAGAAGACTGCCTAGGTTTACCGTACTTCTGTGTTTTGAGATTTATGTGCGTTAAGATTTCTATACCATCCTTTCTTTGTCTACGTCTCTACGAGCTGGTGCGTGATACACTCATCAATGATGATCATTCTGCGCTATTTACGTGGTCGTGTAAGACTATGTACGTACTGCGTACTGCGTACTCCTGTTAATGGCAGCAATCCATGCCGAGCTTTGCATTCTAGATGATGCACATTCCACGTAGATAGCGATCTGCGTGTAATGCTCATACAAAATGGAATCAATCATAGTTAATTATCTGTAGAGGCCGGGTTGAAGTCGGCCTTCTAAATTGCACAATTATTGATGGCTATAACTATGTATTACCCAGTACGAGATTCTACGTTCAACCATGTTCATCCATGGATGGTGTACGTGATAAAGCGGATATTCTGCTGGAAAGCCCTAATTACTTATCTTCCACCTGCATTGTACGCATCACTGCAAATAATCCAACAGCATACTCTACTAGTTATATAAGATATGATCTCACATGTATACCATACCTAGGTATACCATAGCTCACTCCCAACAGGAAATCGGCGCCTGCAAGGCACGTCTCGACCCACCAACGAACGACATACAATTTCCTACCTGAGCAGCACCACGTCCATCACTAGTTAGTAGTATCTACGTACGTAGTAGTATGTACGCGTACCTGCGTAGAGTCGTAGACAGAGTAGTATACAGCTTATCAGTTGAGACTCCTTGCTTCGCCCATTCCGCCGCCTGGCATGTTCTCCTTTCCCCCCGAAGGCGCAGAAAAAAAAAGCTTGTCTTTTACGTAGTACTGAACACTCGGAGACTGCTAGCTAGGGCATGACATGCCTTTCTTCTGGCCTGTGCATTGTGCAAGGATGTCTATCTATACGCTGCCACTTCTATCATCAACATTCGATCTTGCACGTTCGTTCGAATATGACTACACAGGCCTCCAACTTGTATAAACCCTAGTCAAGCAAGCGTAACTGCGCGCGCAACATGTTGAAGCCGATACTCGACGTTACCAACCTGAATGTGTCTCTATCGGTATTCGGTGCGACATCTAGTCTGCAAGCAACTAGTCGACAGCATCTAGCTGACATGGTTAGGCATCTTCATACTCGCTTACGGGTACTTTTCAGCCCGGTTCCAGCAAGTATGGTTCCTGGGAGAAGCCTGTAAGTGTCGTGACTCCAGATGTATCCAGACCAGGCTAACCCCCATCCTTTCGGTCCACAGTGCCGGCCTTCGTGCTGGGGATCATCGTCAGCCCCGTCGCTGCCAATATGGTTAATGTGTCTGACTGGGACCATGACGGCGTGTACCACGACACGCACGACATCGCATATGTACCGTTCCTGTTCTCCCACCCAAAGGCAGAGGCTAGCGAACTGACGAGATGTAGAGCGTGGCACGAATCGTCATCGCAATCCAGCTCGTGAAAGCAGGATATGAGCTTCCGAAGCAATACCAGCGAAAACGCGCCGCTGAGATGACCATCTGTCTTCTCCCCGTCATGACCATCATGTGGCTCTGCACGACGACATGCATTAAGCTGGTTGTGCCCAAGGTTTCATGGGTAGTCCTTTTCCTTTCTTTCCTTTCTTTCTTCCTTTCTTGCAAATATATCAGGATCAGCAAACTGAATAATGTACAGGCCTCCTCATTAGTGATCGGATCGTGCGTCACCTGCACCGACCCAGTCCTCTCGCAGGCCATCGCCAAAGGCCCCTTTGCCGAGAACTACGTGCGCCGCCCGCTGCGCGAATTCATCTCGTCCGAGGCCGGCGGCAACGACGGCTTTGGATTCCCTTTCCTCCTGTTCGCGGTCGCGCTGCTGCGGTACGACGGAACCAAAGCAAATGCCATTTCGCTGGACGACATGGACCATGCAGAAGGCATCCCCGATCAACTCGGTGCCGAAGAGCAGGGCCGGTATGGGAGCAGTCTGGATACGGCATTGAAGCATTGGGCGATTGAGGGTGTGTTGTTTATGGTGCTGCTGGGGTTTGCCTATGGGGCTATTGTGGGCACGTTGTGTCGTGTGGTGCTGAATTGGGCGCTGAAAAGGTGCCTGTTGTTGCTATTTCCTTTCAAAATGACTGACTGACGACGATTTGTTGAGCAGGAAATGGGTCGATAACGAGAGCTATCTCCTCATACCGCTGGCCATGGGGGTGAGTTGACTCCTTCCGTGCTCCACTCCAACGCTCCATTCCATATCCTCCGAACTAACTGGCTATGCAGATGTTCATCGTCGGCACCTGTGGCTGCTTCGGCGCCGACGAGACGCTCGCCTGCTTCGCAGCCGGCAACGCCCTGAACTGGGACGGCCGCTTCCTGGCCGAAGTGCATCTGCGCCACGACTCCTTCAACAACATCCTCGAGCGGTTCCTCAACTTCGCCGCTTTCCTCTTCCTCGGCCTGATCATGCCGTGGGACTCGCTCGCTAATCCGCACAAAGTTGCCGTCCACGGACTCACGCCGGGGCGCTTGCTGGCGCTGGCGTTTCTGGTGCTGGTGTTTCGACGCATACCGGCTATTCTGGTCTCGTATCGGCTTATGTCGAAGGTGTGTCGGGACTGGAAGGAGGCGTTGTTTATGGGGTATTTCGGGCCGATTGGTATGTTCTCTTTTCTCTGCTGATATTTCAAACAAAAAAAAAAAAAAAAGAAAGAAAGAAAGAAAGAAAATTGACAACGTGTATGCATAGGAATCGGCGCCATCTGCTCAGTCGAATACGCCCGCCGCCTCTTCCCAGACCCCGGCGACAGCGACGCAGAGATCAACACGCTGACCAGCGCCATGATACCGGTGGTCTACTGGCTCGTATTCTTCTCCATCGTCGTCCACGGCCTGTCCGTGCCAATCCTGCACATGATCTACAAATGGCGCAAAGTGCCAATCGTGCACGACAACCCCATCGAAGTCGTGCTCCTGTCCAACAACGAGCCTCTGCCTGCGAACAGCACGGCCATGCCACAGCGGCATTCCGCCATGCTCAACAATCGGTTCTCGAGACAGGACGATATTGACGATGATGACCATAATGGCAGCAACGATGATTGCGGTGGTAGTAATAGCCAGACTATTACTACTACTATACCGCCGCAGAGTATCAGACGCGCTATGACGGTGCATCATCTACCGTCTCAGCGCCATCATCATCATCATAATATATTCCACCGGGCAATGTCGTCCTATGACCATAGCCGCCGTAATAACCACCACAATCATAACGCCAGATACGGCCGTAGCTCTCTGCACGCCTCAGATGCGATGGATATCCTGGGCCATAGCGACGACGAGCGACTGCACAAGCCCCGGACGGGGTCAGAGAGCACGGAGTCGTCCGTTCATAGAAGGCCGTCATTATCACAAGAGCTGCCGCGGGACATGATCTAATCTATATCTAATTCGATGTTTTGTCCTCGGGCAACCGCTTTCTTTTTTTTTGGTCTAGGTGGCACCGTTATTAATAGAATAGAATAGATTCATTTCTTAATCCGTGTCTTTGAAACGAACGAACTGTACATCATCATCCTTCCTCATAGATGCGCATATTGACTCTCTTCCCTTTCCCTTCCCTTCCTTTCCCTTCCCTGGTCTGGTCTGTTTCATCCCATCATTTAATGTCACGCATCATCTAGACCGGGCAGGTCTACGGCACATATTAGCTGGGTTTAAATAGCAAACAGAGAAGAGAGAGAAAAAAAACATACAGCACCGCATGATCCGCAGCTTTTATTCTCTCCCTGAATGGCGGTACCGCACTTGGGGCACGATGGATGAGACATGTTGATGGTGTGAAGTAAGAAGTAAGTTGTTCTGCTGTATCTGGTTAGCAGGTTGGTCAGAGTTGGTGCTTAGTGAATGTACTTGTTATGTTTGGTTGCGGTAGGATACTTGTAGGACGATGGTTGGGATAAGGTGAGGTGAGGTGAGATGAGAAGGTAAGAGTTTGTAGAGGGGAACCCCGCTATTTAACTATGCTATCGCCAACAACGCAGAGATACGTGTAGAACTAAGAACACACATGATTGGTGCCCCGCCCTACAGACAGATATCGTATGATCAGCTTTTATTTTTTATGTTTTCCCTAGCTAAACACCTGCCTATCTTCCTAGCCTTCTAGCCTCCTATCCTGCTACCCTGCTGGCTTCCGGAGTTGGCGTCGGTGTAGCCGACCCGTTCAGACGCGCTCGCTTTTTCTTCTTCTTCTTCGCCAGCACTGCCGGCCTGCTCTCGTAGTCCCCGATCTCCAAGTGCGTGCCACAAGTCAGACAGTCGCCATTCTCCGGCGGCTCGCAGAATATGCTGAGGCAAATCGAGCACACCCAGCCGACGTTGACGACGCGCCGATGACAGAAACACGCCGCGCGGAAATCGACGTCGACTCGCGACGGCAGAATCAGGTGCTTGCGAGACCGCTGGTCGGGCAGAAAGGCCATCATTAGGTACTGCAGTAGCCCTCGCGGCTCCTTTAGAGACATGTAGACTCCTCGCGTAGCATCTGACGCTTGCTGTAAGAACACAGCGTCGCCGCTCAGTTTGCAGACGTCAATCGGGATGTGCAGACGCTGGCATGCAAAAATGCTATTCATAATGGGGATGTACTGGTGCGCGGAGTGCGTGGAGCTGCTGACGGAGACAATCAAAATCCGGCTCTGGAGTCCCAGGTTGACACTGCCGCTGGCTGCGGATGATGATGATGCCCCCGTAGGTGCGTTGGATATATCGATGTTACTGTTGCCGTGTGTCTCCGCCCATGTCATAGTTCGGCGGTTGATGTGGCTGAGGGCCAAGGTCAAGGCACCGGCCATCATGGTCGTGGCGGCGCTGACATCAGCTGCGTCGGTAGTAGCTAGAAGCTCTCTCACATTCGCGGTGACTTGCTCCTCAACAATTCTAAACGGGCGGTACATGTTGTCTTTATTCGCGCGAGCAGAAGAACGACCAGCAGGGCGGTTCATTTCAACGTCCCCATCAGCATCCAACAGGTTAGGCGAGGGCTGCTGCTGTTGGTGGTGCGAAGGATAGAGCCAGGCCGCACGCTGGCTATGGGAGGCTATCACAGCCACCTCATTGGTATAGTTGCATGCCAGGTGGGCGTTGATAAACACGAGAAGATTGGCTAGTGCCTTGGAAAAGGGCAGCTGGTCCTCGAGCAATGCCCATGCATGCGGATTGATGTCGAGGACGATGGCAAGCAGCGACGGAGCTGGTTCTGGATCCCATTAAAGAGTACTTAGTGACGGCGAAATGAAGGTCTTGTTTTGTACCGACGCGACTCACCGCTGGCAAGGCTTTCATAATGCTCCGAGGCGTCTACGGCGTTCATCGTCAGAGCGTAGACTCCTATCGCGCATCGTGGAAACCAGGGCTGCGTAGTACAGTTCTGAGGAAGACGATCTGCAGTTAAAACTTGAGACAAGACTGTAGGAGTAGTTAGCGTGCGTCATGTGACGTGCTGACACATCCGCCAAGACCAGCGTGTCCGATTTGGGCACTCTCGGGCCGACAGTTTCGCCGGCCAGCTTCAAACTCGGAGTTTCATTTTCAGACATGAATTAAATATTAGACACGGCTCAGCTCGGAGATCGATAGAAGAGGACTCGAGGAGCAACGTGTCACACGGGCTTGCTCAGATTCGGCGACCCGGTGCAGCTGCAATAGCGGTCGTATTATGAATGCGGCGGTATCTGTATCTACCTAGGTACTATCCAGTACGGAGTATCTACTATCCAGTATCTATATACGTAGCTACGCAGTCTGCAACTAGCTAATGATAGAATAAGAACGCCGCAGAATGCCCGGCTGATCCCAGTGTGCACATTATGCATGATACTCTCGACGCTGGATAGTGGACAGTGGCATGAAGAAGATGGATAAGATGAGGTGAAGGAGGGGCAGTTGCCGTAGTATTTAAATACTATGTAGTACGTACGGAGTAAAATACTGATAAATACAGATAACGGCACAATTACCGCTAGATTGGCCCCTCTGGCCCGTGCCGTACAGCTGTATTTTTCAACTCACCCTCCGATTGGCCCATATTGTGGTATTGGCGTACCGCCCGTACACTAGCATACAGGTGTCAAGCACTGACCGGTTTCTAATTTCTAATCTCCAACTCTTCTTTCTTTTGCTGCCAGCTGCCTTCTGCCTCCATCATTCCTGAAAAAGCAACAGGAAAGCAGCCATTCACAGACCGACTGCTTCGCCCCAATCTGCGCTATGTCGCTGATGCATGCATGTGCAAATCGACTTGCTGACGACTAGTTAACTGCGTGGTATACTTGCCTCTGTGCCCACGCCTTCCGACCCCAACCTCCGTGCAAACCACTCGTCCAACGTGTCCCTTTTCGATCTTCCTTTACTGTTGTTACCGTCCTTCAAACAAAACAGATAAATCAAGAAGAAAGAAGCAGAAGCAGAAGCAGAAGAAGAAGGAGAATTCTTTGTGTGCGGCTTGACGGTCGTGGCTGAAATGGTGGCCCCAAACGTCCAAGACCGCGCCGTTAAACTATCCCGTGAAGCTGTCGAGTTGACAGATGCCGGCCACAAGGAGGTGCGTGTATGCCAGCCGTATTATAGTGCCTGACTGACGCGTGTTACTTCAAGGCCGCATCGAGAAACATCCGTGAAGCCCTCTCCCTTGCACCAGAGCACCCAGAAGTAAAAGCAGCCTTCCTCAAAATCCGCGGCGAGGAAGAAAATGGCCATCCACTTTTACGTCTGTGTCAGAAATACGTGACTGGAAAGCATGAAGACGCAGGAAAGGACGCTGTCCGTTTCCTGCACGCGGATGGCGCCAAACCTCCAGAAGACGTCTCGTTAGAATGTCTAAACATCATTCTGGTCAAAAATGCCCAGTCACTCTCTCCTACCCAAGATGACATCATTTCTGGCCTGGTAAAGCACACAGTCAGCGTACGGCGGTTCTTTGCTTCGCGCCTCCAGGTTTCCGTCACCACTTTTTTCGATGAGATTTACGACAGAGGCGACAATGCGGTGGTGTGCCTGGATACCGTTGTGCTTGACCCCACTCTCTGGCCGTCGGAAGATGTTCGCTCGCACTGTGAGAGCGAGCTGTTCCAACTTTTCATCGCAAAACTGATGGAGTCAGGCCATGACCAGGACGGCCGCTCTCTTAAGGGCATAACGAGGCTTCTGGCTGTCGACGCAGAGAAGCTGCAACATCTTATAGACGATGAGGGCTTCGACGTCATTTTATCATCACTCGATTACAGGCTTCCTCTTGACGTTCGGAGCCAAGCAACACTGGCTACAGCTAAATACCTAGAAGTATCGAAAGAGACTGGCCAAAAGCTCTTCTCACAGCTGATTACAGCCAAGGTTGCAAAAGCCCGGAACGACGATCTAATTGTTGCTTTTTCTGCTGCTGCAGCCGTTTTCCCCATCATCCCATCCCTCACCGCATCTCTTCTTCTGACGGAGGGCTTCTTGCAGTCCATCGTGCCGCTCCTCCACCGCGAGGCAAAGTCTCCCAAAGTGGAACTGGCTCTTTTGGAACTGTTCAATGCCGCATGTCTCGACAGAGCTTGCCGTGAAGCAATCAGCAAGGAATGCGGTGACTGGCTCTCTCACATTCTCTCTAACGGTACTGATGCGAGCTCCGAACTAGCCGCTGTTGTGCTAGCGAAAGTGAGGACATCCGAGAAGCAAGGAAGCTCCGAATCAGCTGCCAAGACCCACGAGGACCATGACTCTAGCGTCCAGGAGCTGGTCAACCGTTTCAAGGGACAAATGACAGATGACAAGGTCACCAACGTTCACAATCCTATAGAAGGGTTGGCATTTTCTTCGGTCAAACCCGACGTGAAGGAGCAGCTTGCGTACGACCCAGTTTTCCTAAAGGGCCTCTTTCACGTTCTCACCTCGAATCTCGAGGACACTACTCTGTTATATGGAGGACTCATGATAATTGCAAACATCACGAGGTACTTGCCGAATTTGTCGGAAGAACAGAAGAAGATGTCAGAGTTGAAAGCCTATGCTGAAGCATCCAAGAACCCCTCTACGCCGAATGAACTGGAAGATGACCAACACGTGACGGGACGCTGCGTAGCGCTGATCGACGCAAATATCATGCCCCTCCTGGTGGACTGCGGTAAAGCAAATTTAAAATCCATCCATGATCTCACGAGCAAAATCCTTCGGTCTCTATCAAAGAACGCCAAGTCAAGAGGCAAACTTGCTCAACAAGGGGCAGTCAAGCTTTTACTATTCATTTTGGGTCCCAAGGACGGCAGCCCTACCCCGACTTTCAACGAAACCACTCACAATGCGTCGCTTGCCCTAGCCCGCATTCTCATCTCCGTCAATCCATCTCATGTCTTTCCTTTCTCTGGGTTCCCGCAAATTACGTCTGCCATCCGGCCCCTGGTTGCACTTCTCCGTCCTCCAGAGGTAACATTCGCTGCAGAACAGCCCAGAGACCTTCTCCCTGTATTCGAATCTCTGCTGGCCCTCACAAATCTTGCTTCTTCACCGGACAGCACAGCAGCCGAAGCCATTGTACGGCAAGCATGGGATGTTCTGGAAGATCTATTATTGTCGAACAACACATTCATCCAACGTGCTGCGTGCGAGCTCGTCTGTAACCTGATGACGTGCGAAGCAGGCATTGTGAAATTCGCAGATGGGTCAAAACGCGCCGGTCAGCGTTTACATCTGCTTCTCGCGCTAACGGACGTCGACGATGTTGCTACTCGAAGGGCAGCCGGAGGCGCTCTGGCCATGCTCACGGAATATGATGCTGCAATCGCTGCAGTGTTGGAGCGTCCGCGCGGTGTCAATCTGTTACTCGGCCTCTGTCAAGAGAGCAACGATGACCTTGTCCACCGAGGCATCGTCTCCATCCGCAACCTGACATGCGTTGCTTCCGGCGACATGGGTAACCGTGCCCGCGATGCTATCAAACAGGGAGACGGCGTTGACATTCTTAAAACCTGTCTCAAACGTTCTTCTAACCCTGCTATATTGCAAGCGGGCGTAGAGGCATTGAAGCCGTTGGTGGAGCAAAGCGCAGCTTAGCCCAAGACAGCAGTTTTTTCGATCGCTGTTCTCGTCTATCTGACTTTTTCTTTTCTTTTCCATTTTTTTCCATCTCTTTTTCTTTTTCTTTTTCTTTTTTTTTCTTTTTCTTTCTTTTAGATATTTATGACGGGGGACTAAGGCGTTCTGGGATACTGGAGTCTCGATTTCACATGACTGGAATGAAACCGCTTGTAAACTTAGATATTTTCGAGCAATTTTACGCGATGATTCATTGAATCATAGATGAATTAATAATGATTAACATGCAACGTTAACTCTCGCAACAACAACAATAATCGTCAGAATAGCCATTACCCTGAGACCCTCAACGACTGGGAATCTGGGATACATTTGTTAGTATTTTTATATCTCACTCTGATTGGCCAACGGGATGGGTGGGACAGTCTCTATAAATCTGATTGGCTAAGTGACACGGGAACTAGCTACGGCAGGCCAATAGAGGCCAAATGCGCGCGGCATCAAAAAGTTAGTCCTGTATGATTATGAACTATGAAGCCTTTCATTAGCCATACAGTGGCTCACCCTGCATTATCTGATTGGCCAGAAGCCTAGAGTAGCCTCTATTATCTATAATGTATTATAGTTAACTAACTAACTAACATAGTTAACTAGTTAGTTAGTTAATCGATTACTCTAATTATTAATATGCGCTAAAGCCTCTGATTGGCTTTATAAAATAACATAAAATAGCATACGTAATGCCATAAAACACGATGAAGCGCAGCGTATAGTACCAATATAAGTCTGTCCGTACTCCGTGAGTCCGTCGGAATAAAAGCCATTCCGTCGCTTCTTCCCCTCCGTGTTAGGTATAAATCACCGCATCTTCAGTTTTGTAATTGAACAATAACCCCTTCGTAAGGTTACAAAACATAATGTCTTTCATCAGCCGCGGGCTTCCCGCCGAAAATCCATTGTCCTCGTACTGGCTTAAAGATCCACATCCCCTAGCTGCCTTTCGCTCCTCAGAAACCGTGCCGTGCCAATGCGACATCGCCATCATTGGCACTGGTATAGCTGGTGTAGCCACCGCATACCATATACTCTCCGATCCAAGTGTGGCAGCCGCCAAACCCAGCGTTGTGCTGCTCGAGGCACGCCAGGTCTGCACCGGTGCAACTGGGAGGAATGGTGCGAGACACATCTATTTCTATGCCTGCTATCGCAACTATGTGTAAAAATTTTTCTTGCTCTAACAGAATGTCAAGGCGGCCATCTCAAACTAGCCACGTCAGTTGCACGCCGGATTTGGGCTAAACATGGACTCGCCGCTGCGTCAGAGGTCGTTGCTCACCAGCTGGATCAACTGACTGCCCTGGAGGAGGTTGCCCTCAAGGAAAATATCGACTGCGAGCTGAGCGTGACTCGCTCGTTTGATGTCTTTTTTGATGCAGACCATGCTCACAACATGCAGCAGTTTGTGATCTCCGCCAAGTCGGAGGGATTATCCTGGGCCCAGCATATTGAGTGGATTGACGCTGGCGAAGTGCAGAAGGTAGGAGGATATCCTTTTTGTCTAGAGTGCTGGTCAGATTTTGACCAACTACGTATTTCCTTACTTAGGTAACCGGCGTCAAAAACAGTAAAGGTGCGTTAAGCGTGCCTGCGGTCTCCCTCTGGCCGTACAAACTAGTTTCAGGCCTGCTAGAGAGAGTGCTTGACTTTGGTGGCTTGCTGTATACAGAGACATACGTCACTAAAGTGGAGGAGACACCCAGCAGTCATACAGTACTGACAACCTCGCGAGGGGTCTTGAACGCTCGAAAGACCATATTTGCAACAAATGCATACACCGCAGCCTTACTGCCGCAGTATAAAAATGTGATCACGCCGTTCAAGGGCCAGAACTCACACCTCTCGCCCTTGCCTTCTTTCATCCCACCAATGGTCCTCCAGCAGACTTACAACCTACACTTTGATCAACAATATGCAGATTATCTTAACCCACGGCCGGACAATACGGTGGTTCTTGGGGGAGCCAGATGGACGTACGAAGATGTACTCGATAGAGCTCAATGGTGGGATACCACTGATGACACGACACTAATTAACGATGCAGCAACCGAGCATTTTGATTCCGTTATGGCGAGTCACTTTGATGGTTGGGAAGATGCTAATGCACATCATGACAGCGTGTGGACGGGCAGTAAGATAGGCGTCTTTTTGTTTTTTTGGCAACATGATAGATATATTGTCTGGGGCTAATCTTTGTGTGTTTCTAGTCATGGGTCAAACGCCAGATGGCTTACCACATGTCGGAGAGGTCCCAGGATCGACGAACCAGTGGCTTTTGGCCGGCTTTAACGGCGCTGGAATGTTGATGATTTTCACGGCGGCACGCGCTGTGGCGAAGATGGTGGTGCAGGGCGCTGTCTACGAGGATACGCACCTCCCAGGAGTATTCAAGTCAACAGCCCCTGAACGTTTATCAAATAAAGCAAACACATAATAATATATCACCTCATGTCTTATTGTCTCCAGCGTATATACATTTCATATATACCCGTTCTTATGTAGTTACTAGTACATAGTGAATGAATGAATGAATGATGTTTATTACGCCCGGAGGGACTAACCCTATAGGGCACTAGTGCGCTAATTACATAAT